>JANHGN010026990.1:61647-114422 GCA_024605025.1 Megaceryle maxima
AATATATCTAAATTTAAACATATAAAATGCGATTATAGCAACATTAAAAATGGTGCATGGTTTCATATGATGGAGAAGTTTGAAAATGTTTGTCTAGTTGCAGAGAATACATATGACATCAGGTAGAGGGGAGAGGATACGTCCAGAAGCAGGAAGGCACCGGTGAAGATCCATGCAAAGTCCTCATCTACAAACACAGATAAATTTGGGTTATGTCCATTTTTTTATTTTTTTTTTTAAAGGTAGAGTTCTGAAAGTTTTGATGGAGAAGTCAAATATTTAGAAGTATGTAGAGTCCAGAATTATATGCCCTCTCCAAGAGGATTATTCGGTTTAGCAATTAGAGACAGTAATATGAATTATTCACCTAAAGAGAGAATAACTAGGTTATGTAGGAGTTATAAAATAGAAAGTTTCTAGTTTGAGTGCATGACTTGTTTTAAGATATTAAAAATTGTTTGGATTTTTTTAAGCTTTTGAAGATTAACTTACAAAAAAGCCCCAAACCCCCCAACAAAACCAAAAATACCAAATCCACCTGTAAACTAGGGCTTTGATCTATTAATTAATTAATTGAGATTATAAGCAATAGGAAACAAGGTTTGATGATGTGAAACTGAGCAGAAAGAATGTTAACTTTCTGGTCCTGCTAATATCACCTGTCTTTGCAGATGCACCTTTTCCTGGCCCTGCCAGACAGTCTTCCAAGACTCTCATTCAGCCCTGTATCTCTGTGATTGTAGAATGTATTGTAATATCATTAACATGAGCAATGTTATACCAGATAGACTCTTTCATATTCACATCCTCTTCAGCATCCTCTTCTTGTGCATCATCAATGACATTAGATCAGTTGGACTCTGAAAGCCTCTGCAGCCCCATTATGTTGTAGTATGTGAGTGTCCATACATGACAAATGCTGACTGTGTGTAGTTATTTAGGGATAAGGAATAGTGCTGTAGGACAATACAATTCAAACTTCATCTCTTTTTTTGTTTTTTCATTTGTTTGTTTTTAGATTTTTGTCCTGCAGATGTGAACTTATGTAATAACTTGAGGTATCAGTTGGGGAAATAACATTATCAGAGAAGAACATTTGTAGCATAACCTCATGAACCTCACCTTGTTCAATAGCATTAATATGTTGAGGTGAATTAAATGTTACTTTCAGGTTTGACCTCCTGAGTCTTATGAGAAGACCAAATAGATAATTAAAGATGTGACCTGAATGTTTTAATGATAGAAATTCTCTTTAGCCTTTTTCTGATTGTGAATTCCAGTTATGATCATCCCAACCTATGAAGGATAGATAAAAGAAAGATATTTCTTTGTAAATAAGAGTTTAAGAAACTTCCAGGTTTTTTTTTTGCTAGTGAAACTTATTTTCTTATTGTCTAATTATAGGTAGGTAACTCTTCATATCTCTTAGAAGTTTCTAGTTGAAAGAAACAAGGAAGAAACTATTTCACAGATTTCCTATACAGCATTAGCTAGAATCTGTAAGGAGCAAACTCTTCTTTCTTGTAGAAATTATTTTGATTTTGAATAACTTCGTTTTGTTCCAGCTCAGAATGTAAACATTCACAGGTTGAGTTGAAGAAATTTTACTGCAGAAGTAATGAAAATGTTTTTCTATCTTGCTTGCTGGGTAAAGCATCTGTGTGGCACACTGAACTCCTCTGAGATTGAAGTAGCTTGTCTCAAACTCTGCCAAGAAGCAGAAAGTCTTGGAGCAATTCAGGTGCCTGAACACAGACATACAGTGCCTCCTTAGACACCTTTGGATGCTCAGAACTAGTGAGTGGTGTGGCCCTCTGGAGTAGCAGCTGTGTGGGATACCATGAGGTATCTAAAACAGTCCTAGATAACTAAAACACACCCACTGGGTGGCATATGGAGATAGAAATCTGAAATCATGAAGCTTTTGGGCCTAGGACAACCACACATATGTCCTTTCCAAGTCCCCATTAGGAAAATTTCTACAGAATCCCAAATTTTAAGATGCAGATTTCCTGCTTACTCACTGGTTTGGCTTCTGTGGATCCACAAGCTGGGAAGCACAGACTGCCTGGAAGTCCTGGGGGCTGCTGAGTATGGAAATGATGTTCTGAGGGAAAATCAAACGGATGCTGCAAAATCAATATTTTCTCTCAGAAGTGGTGTTTTGGAACCTAGGTTTCCTATTGGGAAATCAATATAATGGAAAAATCAACTGGTTGTTCATCTGATGCAGGCTGTAATCAGAAGGCAGAGTAGATACTCATGTGTTCCCATCAACTATTGCTGAGCATTTCAAGAGATGTTATGATGGAAGTTTTCTGTCTGAGATCCATCTCTCTCTGGCTTGGGTCTCTCAGCTGTGACTAGTTTTTCAAAAGAGCTCAGTTCCCATTGTGACTATTATGACCAGGTTTTCAAAAGATTTCGGCACACTGAGTGCTGAGTTCCTTTGAAAACCTCCTAATAATTATTTAGGTGAGTAAATAACATCTGAGACTGGTTGTAAAAGCTGACTTTTTCTGGAAATTCTTACCACAAAGTGATGTATATTACTAACCTTAAATTTTCACATGCCCTGATATGATTTGCCTTTATATGTTCTCATCATTTAAGCTGTTTTAAATACAATTTCCCTAAAAATACAATAGTAGGGCCAGCTATAGGTTGTACTAGCTGTGTTATTGTGAATTCAGGATCAGTGCAGTGCAGCCTTTTTCCATTGATGGATCTATCATGTTAAATCTTCTGTGCTGTTAGTGCAAAGTTTCCATATTTGCTGAAAGTAACAAGAGGAGATATGGTAGCAGAGTGAGGGTGAATTCTTCAGTTAACGTTATACCTCATTACCAAAGACTATGGGGAAAAGAGACTGTGCTGATGACAGTCTTGCACCCAAGGACAGCAGCACAAAGGACAGCAGTGAAAGTTTTAAGCACCGTGTTCATTACAAAGTTGGATTTAACTAATTCCCGTCACAGTGCTTAAGAAGCAAAATGCCCAAATTTGTATTTCTGGCAAAACTCCTGAGTGAAGATGTTATTCTGAATTTAACCCTTAATGTATATGAAAAGGTAAGAGCATAGCAACAGCCACCTCATGTATAATCAAAGGCCTGTTTAGTCTTGAATCTTCTTGACAGTGCCTGGTACTGGATGTCTAGCAAAAAAGAGTATAAGAAATAGGTCAAGTAGAATAATGTTTTTAAAGTACTTCTCCAGGATTCTACCAGCTGATTTATATTCTTTCTTTGCCTCCATAGCATCTTGTGGCAGTGACTTCAACAATGTAGTTGCATGCTGTGTGAGAAAGCCCATCTCTTTTGTTTCAAGCCTCCTGTCACATACTGTGGTTTCATGTCCCTACATGTTGAGCTGGGAGAAATAAGATAATACTCTCTTTAAGACTTTGTGGAATTGTATCATACCCCTGCACCCTCTGTTCCTGTTTTTTTTTTTGTTTGTTTGTTTGGGGTTTTTTTTCTAGGTACAAGTGTATTTGGTTTCTCCTCATACGGGAGTTTTTCTGGAATTCTGATCTGAGTTTTGCCCTTCTCTAAGCTAAAACCTTTTCTAGTTCACCTCTGTTGTTTTGGAAATGGGATGAACCAAGCTGCCTACAGTGTTCAAGATGTTTGTGCCTCAGATTTCTGTTGTTGTATAACAGCATTTCTTTGGTTTTATTCTCAATTCTCCTTAAAATTCTTAGCATTGTATATGCTTTCCTTGAGCCACTGAGCTGATGTTTTGGAGAGGGAGCCACAAGGCTCCCAGATCTTTTTATGGAGCAAATACCAATTTGAAGACCATCCTTCGGTCATGGTTATTTTTTCCATGACTCTGTACGTGTATTAACCAGGATTTCATTTGCTGCTTGTCCCCCCTGACTTGCTGTGAAATCCTTTTGCAGCTTTCCATTCAATTGGCCTTATAATTGACCTGCCCAATTATTTTTGTAACATGATATGTTTTGTTGCTTCATTATTAACCCCATTTTCACCTATGCTTTCAGTAGTCATGCATCGCACTTTCCTTGTCATTATTTTCTCTCTAATGTGAAAAACTGGCAATCTCTTTCTTTCCTATGTTTCAGTCAGTTAATAATTCACCAGAGGAACTTTATTCCATATGCACTTGATTTCTTTCAGAGACTTTTGTAAAGGGCTATTACACTGCAGCCTAGATGGCTGGGTCATATAAATGGGCATAGCTCTGATGGAGCTGAGGACCCTCAGAAGAGCAGACTGTCTTTAAAGAATTCACAGATCTTTAATCAACTATTCCTATTCTTCTAAGTGCTGTGTAAAAATATCTATTATCTCAGTTTCTTGGCCATTATGCCTCAGATGTGACATCATCTTGCCATCTTGTATTTTTTCTATAATTTCTTTATCCAAAAGCATGATGTAGATACAGGCTTATACTCCCACTTACTTTTATCATTTGAGGCAGAGAAATTAGGAGTGTTGGTCACTTGGCACAGATACAGAACTAAAATACATGGTAATGATATCAGAAAGTGAAATATTTATTTGCTTGATGATAAGAATATCTAAACTATATTTTTTGGGGCTTTTTATGAGAAGCCAGTCCAGTGAGCAGCATATTACTCTATGCTTTGAAAGCCAAGGTTGCACAATAGATGGAATTACAGTATTATTTTGAGCAGTCTTTGAATAATTTGTTTTTTGACTGGCTTGCTGCTATAACCTCATGATGCCCCCAGTGTAATGTCTTAGATTGGCTGGAAATTAGATACCTGCACAGAGCTGCAAACATCATCTGTAGAACATGAAACAGAAAATCTCAAATGTATTTGGAGTGAGGCTGCTGTATATATTGCATACAAAGAAGTGCGCTTTGAGACATAACATCGTGGAAGTTGTATTTTCTTTTTTCTATTATTTAAACCACTTGAGCTTGTCTCTCAAACTTAATAACACCATGAAGATCCCTTGGTGAAAGTACAGTTTATGATACCAGGTAGGGTGTATTTTATTCTCTATTTCCTAAATTATTATTTGTCAGCAAGTGCTACAGATTGCTTTTCTGTAATTGCCTTCCATGTGATAGGTGCACTGAGGTGTTTTGTCTCTTAGACTCGGTCACGCAGAGACCTTCACAGAAGTATTCAGAAATTTCTCTCTTACTGGTTATTGCTGACTTGAGAAACAGTTTGGTGGTTGTTCTCTTTACCAAGTTAATTCTTAGGGAGTGCTTGGACATAAGGTCATATCAGTTAAAAACTCAGCTGAGTGCAGCTTAAGACACAGATGTCTGGGATCACAAAGTATATGGATACCTCTTTGCAGTAGAAACAGGGAGAGGCCCAGGAGCACCACGTACACCTGGGCATCTCCATTCCTGTGTGCGCCCACCTTTTGTCCCAAGGCCTGGGACTTGATCTGTGGGTTCCTGGAAATACTGCCAGCCAGGCAGCAGCAGAGCAAGGCCTGAAAAAGGGTGAAGCATCCAGTTATAAGCCTGGTGTACTGGTTTGAGTAACCTGATGGAGAGTTGAACAGATCTCTCTCTGTCTTTTTTCAATATTTGCCAGGTCTGTATTAGTGTATGTGTTGTGTTATTAATTTGTGGTGCTAATGATATTGTAGTTCCTGCCTGCCACCAGAAAGTAAAACAGTTCTTCCCCACCTGTCGTGCAAAGTAGTGTGGGCAGTGTGGTCCACAGCAAATTCAGGATGTACATCATTCATGGACACCGTGTATATTTTCATTTGCACATGCCAGGGGTGTTGCTTGTACCACTTGTCTTGTCTTGAACAGACTAGTTAGAGCAGTCATTCAGGAAATGGAGAATTTAATCTCTCTGGTTATTTTTCCATTGCTTCTTCTCTGCAATATGTGTCTCCAGCCCTGGGAAAGGGTATTCTGCTGTGCTGAAAGACTGTGTTCCTAAAAGGATATCTCTATATTTTTTGGTGGAAAGCACTTGTTTCTCTAAACTCCATGTAAAATTTATCAGAAACAGACCATTTTTAATGAAATTTTTTAAAAATTTATTTTAGGAATATAAATTATAATGAAATATTTTTCATGAAAACTTTCATACTGATGCTGTTGGTCCAAAAATATTTTGCCTGTTTCTATCAAGAACACTGGCAATTATGATTTCTGACATGAGCACATATACAATAACATAAGCTTAACTTTAATTGATATTAAGAATTACCACAATGCACTAATGTTCATGTATTAAAATTAATTTAATGCATTATGTTAATGTATTTATGTATGTCTGTTAATGTATTAAAATGAAGCTCTTGGAAAATTTGTGTTTCTGTAAGAGATTAATGAAGCTAAGTCTGTTTAATTACACAAAGCCAAGAGGTAACTAATGGCAAAAATGCAAACTAGTACCTCTACAACAAAGGCAGTAATGCGGGAGGAAAGCATAGCTGGACAATTTCAGAAGAGAAAATTAATGCATATTTTTTTATAGTTGGGATAGTTAATCCAGATAACAACCTATTGGGATGAGCTGGATTCTCCAAGCACTGAATGAAGCTTTTAGGTATCATTTGAATGCAGATGTTGTAGTTGTACTAGTAGCTATGAACAGGACTTAGTGCTGTGACAGAGTTGAGGGGAAGGATTATAAAGACTGGTCTGAACTTCAGTACAAGTTGCACTTTGGGGCTTTAGCCTTTTTGCACATTGAGGCTCGGGTGCATGTTTGAAATATGACTGGACAAGATGGCACATTTCACTTAAATCTTCTGATCTTGTGTAGTTAGCAGAGATATGATGCTGAAGCTGAATTTATCAGGAAGTTGAATGCTGTATTTATTGCAGCTCAGAAAGTGGTTTCATGACAGAAGAGAGGAGAGAAATTGCCCCTGAATGTAAATGAAACATTTTCAGAACAAGGGGAGAAAGTCTCTGATTTGTGACTTAAGGAGGTATTTCCAAAATCCATTCAAGAGCAGCTAGAAAAAGAGCCAGCTAGTTGAAAGAAAAGGAGGGATTAAGCTAAAGCTGTTTAAAAAGGGAGAATAAGTTGCTGGCTTTGTATCCTCTTGGCCTAGAGATGTCATAGGTAGGACCACAAAAATAATCAGTGTTGGATCCATCCCGCTTAAAATCAATGGTAAAACACAGAAAGCTGCACCGTGCTGTGATGCAGCATAGGGTGGATCTGGAAAGAAATCCTATGGCAAACTTAAGTGTTTTTAACCTGACATGGTCCTGGAAAACTGGAAATTTCACAGCCTGATCAAAGCTACAAGAGAACTGGGACCTGCTACTCTCTAATTTCAGCTTTGGATAAATATTCTTTATTAAAGTTCTGTTTTCCCTATGTAGAGATATTAAAATGCATCAATAATGTAATTAATGAAAATGTGAAAATTCTCTGTTAATTACAGGTTTGGAAGTCAGACTAAGCGGGATGAATGTGTAAAACACAATTCACACCCTGCTGAATGGGAGGTCCAGCGGCACTGTTGCTTCCTTTTGAGTGACAGAGTTATGTGCTTTGGTGTTAAGGACATCAAATTCGTACTCTGGCAACTTGTGTGGTACAGACCACTGTAAATCCCTCTCTAAACATTCATTTAAAGGAAAAGTACTGAAGTCTGTCCATAAAAACTAACATTCTGTTTTCCCCAGTGATAAATTACCGTAACATTTGATAAAAACATTATGCCATAAGAGGGAATATCAGCCACTGTTATAAAAATTTAATTTTCTAGACTAAATATTCATTTGGATCATTAGAGCTATTAAATACTGTGTCAGTATTTAAGGAGCTGGCTGTGCCTGAGTGCTAGAAAGGAGCCTGAAAAGAATCATATCCTGTCAAGATAAATGATTGAACTGTTCAATGAACTCTTTGACTGGCATTGGTTCCAGTCATGCCAGCTGAAGCTCAATTCCTCTTTGTCTGTGTGGTCTTGTTTTCACCTTGCCTGTGGGGTGAAAGTGGTTTGATGTGACCTCCTCACAGACGGAGGCATGAGCCTAACCTCTATTTACACCCTGTCATAATAGGGAGCTGGCAAACACCGCCGCTTGCTGCCACTCTCCTCGTTTTCTCTCCTTTTTTGTCAAATAGTTAGAAGTTGTATGTTCTAATAATAATCTAATTAGCATAGCGGGCTTATAACATCTTGTTTATGTTGTCTACTCTTTTTTTGAATAAAAAGAAGCAGAGAAAATATACTCCTTTGGGTAGTTTAGGATGGATAACATTAGGGACTGCATATGAAGGGTAGCAAACTGAGTGATGTATATACAGTTTTGTCATTTTGAAATGAAAATTTGAGATGTAAACAATTCCATTGTGTACCAAGTTTGAGGCTTGGACTTTAACTTGAAAATTGATGTATGACAGTCAATACCTGGTTTATTTTTTAGCATTTAGCAAACCTTCTCCTAACAAGCTGAGTTTTTTGATAGCGCCATATGTTTGCACTGACTCTAAACTCACTTATTTTCTTTAACAGTAGAGCTATTGTTCAACCCTTCTTCTTTAGAGATAGATTTTCTGTGTCACCTACCATCTCCCCCTTCTCCCCCTCACTTTCCTTTTAGCTCATTGACTGTTTTTTGGGCAAGACCTGGAATGGCAAAGCAGCAAAGTCTCCCAAGATCTCTGAGCTCAGTGTTCTGACAGTGGCTGCCCTGGGGCACGTGGGCTCCTACAGAACTCACCAGAAAATGGGCATCTCCCCTAGAAAATGGAAAGGAGAACAAGGCTTGCTGGGGAATCTTCTGGAAAGTAACTGCATGTTTTAGGATTTTCAGGTGAAGTGGGATGCTGCAGGTCCCCTTGCATCAATGCATACATTAATGTTTAACTCTGCAGTAGCTGCCTCCCAACAATGATCTATCACCATGCTGTGTAACAAGTTTGTGACCTACAGCAATGACTGATAGCTACCCCAGACTTCACAAAAGGGAGGAAGCCTTATTTATAACTACAAAGGGAAGAGATAACTTTTTTATTTTTTATTTTTTTTAAGAAAGGAAAGAAAAAGATCCCAATGAATCTCCTTTGCGTTTTGAGGGATCATTTCTATTTGTACAAAGGACATAGGTTATAAGTAGAACCACAATAAGTATACCATTCTTTTATTACTGCATTAAAAGGAAACAAAATGCAAATGAAATGGTACAATGTGGGGAGACAGCTAGAAACCTGTCACATAACATATATGCAAATACAATTTTAGAAAAGAGTTCCTTTGTAAATACCAGGCCCCCCCCCGATTTTACCCCCCCCCCATATTTTTAATGTGTTCAGTCTGTAATTCAGATTGCTAAGGTGCTTTAAAAGTAAATTCTGACGTGAGCAGGGGCAATAAGGACTAGCTAAGTTCATTGGATGCCCTCTTGAGCAATTATATGTTTGCACACACACTAGATGGGAGATCTAGTGACAGTTATGTCAAAGTGCTGCTGTAACTGCAGCAGGTCAGAGAAAGTCCCTAAAATTGAGACACTGGAGAAGACACTAAATCAGTTTGGCTCAAAGGGTAAAATTCATTGCCCTCTCAGGATGCTCCTGGAAATGGAGGAGATGGGTGGCCAAAATCTTTACTAGTGCTCAGAGGGAGCCTTAGCAACTCCTTCCCTGGCATGCCTGATCTCTGCCCTTGAGGCCTGGGAGGTAGTTAGTGATTTAGATGGTCACGTGTCTTATCAATGACATCAGCAGAAGGTCTCTCTTCATATCCTTTGCTGCACTGTAACACTCCAGAGGGGAAAACCTTCCCTTCTCTTTCCTGTCTCTCTTTGTCTTGTCTACATTAATTCTGGAAGGCAAAAATATTCAAATTAGGTTATGAATTTTAATCCTGTTTTAGACCTGCTACCATGTAGGCTGGTAAGGAGTTGCATGCTCTGTAAGACTTTGCTTTTTTGGTCCAATTACTGCTTCTGTTACCATGGGCCACTAGTGGCACAAGCATTGGAAAACTGGCACTTCTGCTGTGCAAATATTCTGTTCTACTAGTCCTCTGACTCAGAAGTGCTACGAGGGACATCTGAAGGTTGTTGTAGATAGGCGTACTTAGAGCTAGTTAGAAACCTCCAGAAAATGTTCCTCCTCCTTTCCCATGAGATGGTATTTAGTTACAACATAGCCTGTTTTCAGGAAAGGACACATTCTCGAAACTGTCTGCTTCAACGTTTTCTATATGAAAACTTTTATTTTTCTCATTTGAAGCATTTATTACCAAAAGAGAACATTTCAGCTGCCCTTCCCCTTCCTTCTCTCTCACGGCCTATTGATCTGCAAACCTGTTCAGGATTTTGGATTTTTTTGTTCTGTGGGGAAGGGAAAGACTTCGGATCCTCGGGTGGACAGGGGAGAGGAGGGCTGCTTAGAGTGGTGTAGTTGCAAGGGTTCAGGAACATCAGGGAGGTGAAGCCTTGTGGTACATTACCTTGACCAACTTCTCATCCCTGAGCAAGGCTCTGGCATGTGATAACTGCTGCTAAAGCTTACGGAAGAGAAGTCACTTGCTAAAGCCCCTTCCCAGACTAGCTTTTTATGTACAGCAAAGCCTTTTTACTTGTGCTTTCCTTGGTGGCTCGGGGTTTGTCCCTACTTTGTGACAAGCTTCGTGCTTCCAGGGGCTGCTTGGTTTCTGGGTAAGCCATGAACTTAGAGCACCGATTGCATTAATTGTTTTCACGCCAGCATATTTCCATTGTGGCTGCCATTATAGTTCTGTAATGTTTCTTCCCTCTCTTCTTTCATGGCTTTCTTTGCCTTGACAGGCTCAGTCAGATTCCCTCATTCACATCTGCTAATGTGAGGGCTGAATAGAATAAATCTATGCAATGATGGCTTCAGAAAAGAGGGGAGAGGGGTGGGGGGAGACGGAGCTGTCTCAGAAAATAATTTCTACTTAATAGGTGGGATTTCAATAGACAATTTCAGTTAGTTTGTCCAAAGCAGGATGGTTATGGTATGAATGGTAACAGGGCCCCAAATGCAAAAGTCTTATCCCCCTCGCCCCAGTCCTTTCTTCCCCCCAACTTAATAGTCACCCAAGCGAAGCAATAGACAATGCACAGATTACTTTATTTGGCTTCATCAGGTTTGGCAGGAAAGGAGAGTGCTGCCAAGCTCCTCAAGACAAGCTATGCTGGGTGCTTGCCCTTGTGCCAATGTGAAGACAAAAAAAAATCAGGAGCCTTGAAAAGAAGCTGGTGCAGCACATGGCTCTTTCCCACTCCTCACAAATGATGGCTGTTGTGCTCGTTAACCTCTTCTGGGGCTCAGTCAGTTCACGCTGTGCAGCAGCAGAGACCTGAATGAAATAAAAGGCTTGCAGGACCCATAGCGACGCCATAACTCCTTCGTTCCTAACACACACGCAAAGGCTGTCTTCCTCGTGGAATACCAAGTGCCTCTCATCAAACACTTAATAAGTCAATCCTGGCTCCATGTGGTGATGACAGCTCGGATTCCAGCACAGGCGTGTGGGGCCAAGCCCGGCTCCTGATTTACCCCACTGGCTTTGGCAAGCCACCTCAGGCTCGTGCTTGGCTTTGCTCTGACAACACGCTCAATCCAGAGTGTTTTCTTGTTGGTTCTTCTGCAGGCATGGGTTCAGCTTGGTTAGGCCAGCCCAGTCTCTGTGTGTAGGTTAGTCCTGCTCACATCCTTAGCAGGGGTCTAAAAGGAAATGTGTAATGAGCCTTTAGCTTAAGATCATTTAATAACTGTAAGTCCATAGCATCACTTATTAAAAATTTCTTTTCTATCTGAGTGGCTACGGTTCTGATAAATGAAAGAGAATCTCCTCTCTGTAGCTATAAATGAACAAAGAGGACTGTACAAGTTGATCCAACGCCCACAGAAATGAAAGGAAAACCAAAGACTTTAAGGCACTTCAAATGTAGGCTCTTCTAACTAGTAGTGTTTGATTTTAAGGATTTTTATCTCAAACTGAAGAGGGCAAAGCTACTGTTTAAAATGAAGTATGAACAGTTGAATAGCATGATTAACTCCCATCTGAGGCTGCAGAAGCACTGTGGCACTGCGTGCCACAGAATAAGGTATGAGCTCCAATATTCAAAACAAAAGGGAAGAAAATTTGAAAAAAAGCATAAAGCTAATTAGGAAAAAACTCAGAAAATGTAACAAGAAAAAAATCTAAATAAAGTGGCAGTTTGAATGAAACAGCAAAGCACATTACACCATGGCTGAAAGTTTTCCATTAGCATTTTTCACCTGAATTTAAACATCAAAGGGAAAAGAAAAGAGAAAAATAAAAGAAAATGCCACTGCAGCAAAGCTTATGTTCAAACATGTGAAATACATTTAATTGTGTAGCACTTAATGCATGTCCCCAAAATGCAATAATACCCAGTGATTCTTAAGTGTTAGTGAGTGCAGAATGGAGAGCTGCTTTCCCTGCCTTGTGAGTCTGTTGTCTTTCTGGATGATGAACTATTGCTGGAATCACTCCTTTTTTTCCTTTATCACCTACCCCAGGTCCAAATCACCATTAATTCACTGAATTCTGTGAGGTGGTGTATGATGTCCCTTCTGTTGAGTCAATGATGATCTTGTTTTGCTGTTAGAGACTAAACGACCTGTTCCCGTAATGCCTTGGTCAAACTGGGAAAACTCTCTAGGCTCATCATGAAGTTTAAAATGAACTAGATCAGGAATTTTTATAATGGCATTTTTAAAATTTGAAATCTACATCAAAGCTACAATTTTAATAATCCTGCATATCATTAAATGAGATGGTGTCAGAGATAAATTAAGAAATTATACATTGACTTCTCCTTGGAGAGTACCATTTCACTGAATTTATTTTTGTTTCATTTCAATTTAAATCCATGAGTGTATGTGCGTTAGCCTAATGCTGGTATGTGAAAAATCAGAAAATGAAGCATAGTTAGGAAAAGCAACAGCAAAATGGTATGAGTGTTTCTAAAGGATGAAAAGTGTGTGGTCTTCATTCAGATTTCAAACTGGTTTGACCCCATGTCATCCTATTGGCTTTAGTTATTGTCTTGATTTATGTTTGTGCAGACAAGAGCAGGATTTAGATATAAGTGTGGTAGTCCATTGTTTAGAAGAAATATGTTTGTTTTCCATATTCTTATCTAGAAAAGTTGACTAAAACTGTTATTTCAAATCTCTTATTAAAAAAAAAAAAAAAAAAAGGTGTATAGAACCATCTGCATGGCCATTTAATGCAGTGTTTAGAATTAGAGATTGAAACATTAAAGAAAAATTCTGATCATTAACACAGCAGTTTTAGAAATATTTTATTTCAGCAATTAACATACATGAAAAGGTGAATTTCATAAGTGAAATACAAATCTTACCAGCTGCAAATGTTGTGATTATACTTTTGATAAGTTGGATCCAATTAACTGAAAAATTATGTAAGAAGTGCTATACACCTTTTGATATGTACCTAACTTACCAGAACATTGTATCCTTAAATATGCTTATTCTTCCAAAGAGCAACTTTTCAAAAAGGAAATGATTCATTGCTTGTAAGCTGAATGTAAAATAAGGCTGGTTTAGCTTGGCTAATTTTTGCAGTTTTGATGTAGATAGGGCAAAGTTGTGTCCTCACTTTTGTACTCACTTGCATAGTGCCCTACAGACACTGGGACTGAGTAAAGCTTGCTGAATGCAGAATATGGTCCTTACTGTACAGTCTAATATGGCTTAAAATTAGGAAGTAAGATGAATAAAGTATATCCCATTCACGTCCATAACTTGAGCTAAAGAAACTAGGTGTACCAGCAACAGGGAACCGAGAACGCTTAGGTCTGTGTGGCACTGGCTTAACATGAAGAGCCCAAGGGGAAAACCAAACACAGTATTGGTAGCAAGTCAATAACATGTTGAAAAGCGAAGATGGCATGAGGTTGGCAGAGATGAGTCTTGTTTAAAAGGCTAATAGGGGGTAGAGAAAATAGCTTTCCCTATCATGGAATTACTTCTGTTAATTGAACATGTTGGAGCCTGGTGTGGTGGCTACTGACATCCTCATTTTTTTATCCCTGACTAACTTTAGCTGGGGCAAAATGGAGCTAAGAGCTTCTAGACCACAAGTTGCTGCCTCTTGCTGCCTTTGCATCTCCCTCTGACACTTCTGCAAGGTATCTTCCAAAGGTGTTGTGATGCTAAGTCAAGCCAGTCTTATACCTGTCCTCAGCCCCAAGAACAAAGAGAGGTGAGAGGAGACAGGGCAGGAGACCAGCTGGGAAAGTGGAAGGACTGGAGAGAGTAAAAGAGGGAAAGGGGGAAGAAGAACTGTGTATGTTGGCTTGGAGCTAGATTTTGTGACACAGAACTTGTGATACGGTCCCCGTGAACAAAGCTTTGTGGAGTCCTGCTCTCAGACTGATGTTAAGCCATGTTGAAAGGAAATTTTCTGGTTTGTGCTATCTCACATCCAGCATTTTGTCCTAAAAATTTTATTGGGGAAGTTGTATATGATACTGTCTCAAAGATATGGCTCCCCACATAATTATTCTCTGGAGTTTATACTTCCATTCCTAATTTCATGTAAACTCTTTTAAAATGCTACATTAAATTGTTCTGAGAAAATGAACATTTTTTAAAAGATGTCTAAGAGTCAATCACCTTTGGGCTTCTCCTGCAGTATATGTGTAATTATGCAGCTTTTGGTTCTGGTTTGTAACAGTCACACTGAAAACTGAAGAGGGCATTTAAAATAGCCTTTTTTGTTGTTTTGTTTGGTTGTTGTTTTGGGGTTTTGTTTGTTCATTTGGTTGGTTGTTTTTCTAAATGACTAAGGTAGAGATTTAATAAATAGGTGGGGCAAGGAGCCTTGCTTATAGGATGTTTAGTATGGATGTATGTGTTCAATTTGATGAAAAAGTATGAATGCTCCTCTGGACACACAGCTGAGCTACCTCTCAGCTAACCCCAGCAGTCACTACTGCCATGTAGCTATACAAAACACCTCGCTGTAGCAACATTGACTCCACATGACAGAATAAATTATCATTTATCCAGCTTCTGTGTGAATTTTGGAGCTTGCATTGCATTTTGTGCTGCTGAAGCCCAAGTTTTTTTAGTGCCTGAAGTAGGAAGTTAGCAGCAAACTCTGCAGTGACCTGCAACCATTGTCTGCGGGGCAGAGACAACCTCACTGTCAATCACTGAGCTTGAATTTGATGTTGATAATGAAGTTTCCTAGAGATGATCCTCTCTGGTTTGAGAACTGTGTGTAGGGAAGAATGGCCTCTAGCTCAGAGTGCCTGCTCTGGTAAGAGAGGGCAACATATGAATGTTCTGGCATTTTGGAGTCCTTTGAGAACACAGTTTCTTTGGCAGGGGAAAGTGCGTATTACAGGGATTGTGTACCTGAGGAGGCAGACTGACTAAACCAGAACTCCTGCAGGCACAGTGACTTCCCCAAACACCACAGTGTGGCAGAAAGAAAAAATGATTAAGAAAATGGAAATTAAATACTCTGTCAGTGGTGAAATTCTCAAGAAATATGGGAAGCCTTAAACGGTGCATCATTTTTTTACTTGTAAGCAGTGAGTGTGTCCCTGTAAAAGAGCCCTGTAGAAGAAGTCTGATTTCTGCAGGCAGTAGTTAGCTCCGTATTCTGGTGTGCTTTGGTAGGTCACTTAGATCTGGCAGAGTGGGCTAGCTGTGAAACTGTGCTGAGGGGTGTCATACTAAGTCTGTAACAGAAACCAGAACAAAATATCACAGAATCACAGAATGTTAGGGGTTGGAAGGGACCTCTGAAGATTGAGTCCAGCCCCTCTGCCAGCGCAGGACCAAAACTACGGCAGGACCTAGATAGGCTGGAGAGTTGGGCAGGGAGAAAGTTAGTGAAATATAACGAGGACAAGTGTAGAGTCTTGCATGTGGGCAAGAATAACCCCATGTACCAGTGTAAGCTGGGGACTGACCTCTTGGAAAGCAGCATAGGGGAAAGGAACCTGGGGCTCCCGGTGGGCAGCAGGGTGACCATGAGGCAGCAATGTGTCCTTGTGGCAAAAAAGGCCAATGACATCCTGGGGTGTATTAGAAGGGGTGTGGTTAGTAGGTCAGGAGAGGTTCTCCTTCCCCTCTACTCTGCCCTGGTGAGGCCACATCTGGAATATTGTATCTGATTCTGGGATCTCTCAGTTCAAGAAGGACAGGAAACTGCTTGAAAGTCCAGCACAGAGCCACAAAGGTGATTGAGGAAGTGGAACATCTCCCTTCTGAGAAAAGGCTGAGGGAGCTGGGTCTCTTTAGGTGACCACATTAATGTTTATAAATATGTAAAAGGTGACTGTTAGGAGGATGGAGCCCGACTCTTCTTAGTGACATCCAATGATAGGACAAGGGGCAACAGATGTGAGCTGGAACACAGGAGGTTCCCCATAAATATGAGAAAAAACTTCTTCACAGTGAGGGTAACAGAACACTGGAATGGGCTGCCCAGAAAGGTTGCAGGGTCTCCTCTGGAGGCATTCAAAACCCACCAAGACACGTTCCTGTGTGACATGATCTAGGTGATCCTGCTCCGGCAGGGGGATTGGACTAGATGATCTTTCAAGGTCCCTTCCAATCCCTAACATTCTGTGATTCTGTGTGATAGGGCAGATCACTCAGAAATCCATCCAGACAGGTCTCGAAAGTCTTCAGAGAAGGAGACTCCACAACCTCTCTGGAGAGTGCTCCAGTGCTCTGTAACTCTTACAGTAAGAAGTTCTTCCTCATGTTGAGGTGGAATGTCCCTTACTCGAGCTTGAATCCGTTGCCACTTGTCCCCACCAGGCACAAGTGAAAAGAGATTGTCCCTGCCTTCTTGACACCCAGTCCTTATGCATTTACAGACATTAATAAGATCCCCTCTCAGTCTTCTCCTCCCCAGACTAAAAAGCCCCAGGGCTCTTAGCCTTTCCTTGTAAGGCAGGTGTTCCCGTCCCTTCATCATCCTTGTAGCTCTCTGTTGGACTGGTATTTCGCTGTCACTCTTGAACTGGGGAGCCCAGAACTGGACACAATACTCCAGGTGAGGTCTCACTAGGGCAGAGTAGAGGGTGAGCAGAACCTCCCTCGACCTGCTCTACACACTCTTCTTAATGCACCCCAGGATACCATTGGCTGCATTGGCCACAAAGGCACATTGTTGTCCCATAGATAACTTACTGTCTATCAGGACTCCAAGGTCCTTTTCCATGGAGCTACTCTAGCAGATTGCTTTCTAACCTGTACTGATGCATTTTGTTGTTCCTTCCCAGGTGCAGGACTCTGCACTTGCTCTTGTTGAACCTCATTAGGTTCCTCTTTGCCCAGCTCTCCTGTCTGTCCAAATCTTGCTGAGTGGCCACACAGCCTTAAGGCAAATCAGCCAATCCTCCCAGTTTCATGTCATTGGCAAACTTGCTGAGAAGACGCTGTACTGTCATCAAGGTCATTGATAAAGACATTAAACAGGACTTGACCCAGCACTGATCCCTGGGGGACTCCACTAGTTACAGATCTCCAGCTGGACTTGGCACCATTGACCACCACTCTTGGGGCTCTATTGTGTAGCTAGTTCTTAATCCATTCCACTGTCAATTGTTCTATCCCACAATTCCTGAGCTTGCTCATGAGGATATTACAGGACACTGTCTCAAAAGCCTTGCTAAGGTCAAAATAGACTAATCTACTGGTCTCCCTGCATCTATCTGTTCAGTAACATCATCACAGAAGGCTATCAGATTAGTCAAGCATGATTTCTCCTTGGTAAATCCATGCTGACTACTTCTGATATGAAAATATGAAGCATTTTTGTGTGAGTTGAGGTTAAATCTCTCATCTTCATGGGGGACAACTAATTTTCTGAAAGTCAGGTCCTGACTGCAGCCCAGAGTTGAACACCTCACATTGTCAAGCACTTCAGAAATAATCCCAAACAGTACAGCTACACTTTGCCTACCCACAGAAATTTTCCTCCCCAGAATTAAGTTTATATTAAAAGGCCAGCATGGTTGTGTTGGCATTGCAGTCAAGACATCAAAAATAAAGAAAGGGTGAGAAAGAAAGAATGGTGTTGGATCACAGAGGATAGAGCTTGCATTGTTGTCAGGAAAAAACAGGACAAGGTCCAATGTGGGTTGAAAGGTACAGAAATAGGGGTAGATGGGGTCAGCCTGTGAGAAGCAGAACCCTGCAGCCTTAGTCTGATTGTGATGGATTATTGACCATAAGGCCCCTTGAGGAAGAAGTTGCTTAAGGCATTGTTGTGGGCAGAAAAGAGGCAAAAGAAGCCTACAATGCTTAGAAAATGATGAATTTAAATACAAAGCAATCATTTATGAAGGCAAATACTGGTGTTAAGTATACCTATTGCCAGCTTGGTTTTGATCCTTGAATTGGAGATGCGAAGTGAAGGTAGTTCTTGCCCTGTTTGGAAACAGACATTGAGAAAGTTTATTTCTGGTACTAAGAGCAAAAGAGGAGGTATGGAAAATTATGATTGTTCCTTTTTCCCCCCCCCCCTCTTCCTTCTTGGCTGTGCTACTTTGGAGGAAGTCTTCCCCTTTAAATAAAAGGTTCCCTCTGCTGTCAGCTTATTTCTCTACTATAGCAAAGAAAAATTAAATGGGGTCTTGCTATTTCTATGGCATTTGTAAGAATTCAGGGGAGAAAAAAAGCCCATACACTGACCAAAAAAAGGATAGGTGGAAGAAACCTCAAAGAACAATTGTGTACAAAGGAAGAGTAAAGTTGTAGGAAAAAAGAAGTTAATGGAAGAGGCAAAGACTCTATCTGAAATTAAACCTTGGATAAACTGGGCCAAAAGACAAGTCCTGCAAATGCAATTATATTAATTGATTTGTATTTGTGAAAGATCCACTGTGTGGATCCATGCTTTCCATTTTTAATTTGTCTTTCTTGAATAGGCTACTGTTATTTTTCCCACTAGGAATGATCTATGCAATGGAAAGCTTATTTTCAAGTAAGATCATTTATTTGAGAATTAAAAAAAAAATAGTTAATGAAGCACTGACACTCTTATTGAGTCTGTGATCATTAGAGGCATGAAAGAAAAAGCTATGGTAATAGACTGCAGTAGCAAGATAACACCTATATATTTAGCTGCCTAGAAGGTTCTTTTACCAGTAAAGCTTTTCTTCCCTTTATGATACATTTTGTTAAAAGTCAGTATTTGCTATCCTGGTTTTGCTCTTCCCCCTTGATGAAGTGAGTGTATGCACTACATCACTACAGCCCTCACTCCCTCTGCCGAGCTCTTGAACTGGAATGCTGTGATTCACTGGGCTTTGATAAAGGGCTCTGGGCTTCCTCCACAGCCATGCCCATCCAATCCTTCAGAACCTGGGTCAAAATTTAGATCTCTATTTATAATTTCACCTATATTTATATTGACCTGATTTTATATTCCTTCTCTCAACTGGAGGGCAGGTGGTACTTGATGTTGGCTTAGAAGGAGGCAGCCTTCATCCTCTTCTCGTGTCCATTACATCTATAGCATTTCTTTAGTTCTTGTTCCCCTCTTCCCAGGAGTGGATAAAAATTAAACCAGCTTAGAAAATGTAGGGTCCTAAATCTCAGAGTGATTACTGAAAATTGTACGTGTTAAATGCTTTGTTTTGTTTTGAAATCATACATAGGACATGACATGCAAGACATCCTTGTATCAACTCTACCCCTATGTCTCCAGAGATTACTTTTGCAGAAATTGCAGATTGTGGATCAGCTGGGCTCCAGCTCCACCTCTCTTCTTTAAGTGAAAGACAGGAGACATGATTGAATGAATCCACAAAGTTCTGGGACATGTTGAGTGCTAAGTGTGTTCTGATGCATCTAAAACTGCATTGCAGTCCTCATCCATTCTCACACACAGGTGCATGGACACACACGCACACAGAGAAACAAGCAACACTGAACTGGGCTTGTCTGTTTTCACCCAAAACAAGGAGTTAAGACACATGCATTGAAAAAAAACCCAAAAAACAAAAAACAACTGAGGGTTTGACCGACAGTATGAAACTTCAGGTTACTCACGTTGCAAATACAGTCTATTTGCCAGCTCACAATAAATCGTCTCATTGTCATGTAATGGACAACATGAAGAATGTTAGTCTACATAAACATCCAATTTGCCTACTTGTAATGAAAATGCTGTTCCCTGGGAACGCTGCTGCAATGTTTTACATGCTCTCTTGCTCGCACGCGCATGTTCTAGGAAAGGATGCTGTTTTCATAACTGAAAAATATCACTGGAGACTAGGCAGTTTTATTAAAAGTGTGTCTCCTGCTGGCAGTTTACACGTTTTGACAACCTCTTGGAAAGCAGTGATAATCAACTTGAGGCCACGCTGCGTACGGCCTCAGTGATGCATGGCAGGAGCGGTGGAGACCCAGCTCCACATCCCGCCCACACTCGCCCCCAGTGTGCTGGAGTGGAATATCAAGTGCAGCTCTGCATTCATTACCACCTAATTATCTGGCTCAACATCTTTCAAAGTAATTTTTCCTCATCACTGAACTCGGCCCAAATATTTTTTTTACCTTTGCTGACATGTTTTCATATTTGAAAGAGTTTCAAGTCATCCTGTCTTGGCACACTTGTGGCTTCAAGTCTGAGCAGAGGCTGCACCAAGGTATTAGATCGGTGCTATTTGGGGATGCCAGGTTGCTAAATGTAGGTAACTTTGCAAAAAATTGAGAAAATTCTGGGCTCCCATATTCTAGTACAGTTTGAACTGTTGCACACAGAATATTGATAACTTTTGTGTGTGTTTCCTCCCCACCCCCAGAATTAGAATGAATTCTAGGCCACAAGAGCAAAGTCACTAAGAGGGTAACAGCACACATCTATCGCAGGGAACTGCAGATTAGCTTCTAAATGGACTTCTAGATGTACAGGCTGTTATTTTTCCAGTGCTTAATTTATTAGAAATTAAAATGTTAAAAGAAGGCCTTTGGTATTGTGTATCTATTACTTACAGATTAAGCCTTTGAGTGCAAATGGGGATATAGCAGAATGTTTGTGTGTTGTGGTGGTTGGGTGAAATGAAATTTTGTTACATTTTGTGTATTTACTACTGATTTTATAGATATTTATACAGAACTTATGAACAATATACATCCAAGAAATAATAGTGGCAAGGTGGAATAAGCATAACCTGTTCCATACAGCATGAGTTTCACAGGACCATACTTGTGATCCCTGGGATAAAAAAAATTACGTCATTTATTATTGTGACTGGTAATTTCAGAACTGCTGACACTACAATAATGGCATGTCTTGTCTTTTGAATATTGCTCAGTTTTTACCTACATGTGAACACAGTGGACAGGGCTGGATCAACTTAGCAGTAGAACAAAATGTGGATGTAGCCTAAACATCACGAGTGTTGGTTAGAAAACAGGTGAAAATGTAAAACAGCCAAATGCATCCCTGACATGTGTTGTTCATCAGGTTTCCTTGGGAACTCTAAATAACATTGTGGGTATTTCCAATTGTGTGATTGGAAATCATTGGGGATGGACAGAAGGAAGTTTCTCCTGGCTGGAGACCAGTCACCGCAACGTGGTATAAAGTTTGTTTTGTATCCTAATGTATTCTAAAATGGACTTTTTTGAAGTGTCTGCTCACCCATGCTCTGGTTAATAGACGTATGAAGGATGTAACATTACTACTCCATGCTTATCTCTACAGATCTCAATAAAATTTGCCATCTCGCACTGCACGCACAAAGTATGGATTTGGGAGGTCAGAAAATAATGAAGATAATTTTTAAAATGGTGATATTTATAGGTCAGTGATTCCCATCTGGAAGATTTTCCTGCAAACCCACGTAACTGTCATGATCAAAATGAGAGTCTTTCTTTTCCTTCGCTGAAAAAGAAAACAAAATTCAAGGGAAACTTTCTACTCTGTACGTGGTTTTATTTATCTTAGCCCAATTGCCTCTGCTGAGACCTAGAGCTAAGAATGTCTTCTTGTGAGGAAGTGTCTTACTCACCATAAATGAAGTGGTTTAACAAGACATCCTGCCCAAGCCTTTCTTCAGGCTTCAACTCGTCCTTACTTTGTCCTTCACCTTAGTGCTATTTTTAAATCCATCTGATGTTCCTCTGTTATGTCTTATGAAAGTAGGCTGCTCTTTCCAGTCCATGCTGCAGAAACTTTCACCCATGCCCTCCCCTGCAGATTGATTTAACTTCTGTAGATTCTTGAATGTCTGTCCCATTCAGTGTACCTCCCTACATCTCTCACAGAGAATATCACCATCATCGTGAAGTAATTTCTGCAACTTTCTCCATATTTTAAGATCCTGATATTGCTTCAATTTTCAATTTGTTGTCTAGAGGACCCCTACTTCTTGTATCTAGGCTCCTTTTAAAAAAAACACTCTGTCCTCTTCATTTTATTCAGTGATGCCGATTGTCACAAATGGTTTGTGTCCCCAGCTACATTTTTTCTGCTACTGTTTCTTTTTCTAAGTCTGCCCCCCACTTTTCTTTGTTGAGATACTAGAGAGCAAATGATCATTAAAATAATTCATATGCATGACAGCCTTCATACAGCTGGCCTGGGCAACAAGAAATCTTACTTATGTTACCTGCATCAGTTTCTATTTATCCTTTCATTATTTGTTCTTTTTTTTTTAAGGTATACTTGCTTAAGCAATACCAATTTGTTTGGACCAGAATTTGTCTTTCTTTTCAGAGATAATAGTATCCAAGGGGGAGACTTGGTGTTAGATAGGGCTGTGAGTACTAATTTAGGAAACAGTAAAACTTGTGATTAATGTGAGCCAGTCTATACATTTTTTTTTTTAAGGAAATATGGGATAATTCCTGTTTGATAGTTGGTGCTATCAGCAGGATGTCCTGCTGATCCTGGTGACAGGATGAGTCAATGGGGCAAACTGAAATGCTTGGAAATTCTGTCTGAACACAAGAAAACACTTATTTTTACTTAGGGTTTTTCTTGTTTGCTTGTTTGGTTTTTGTTTGTTTGTTTTCCCCTTGCGGTGGCTGTCCAGAGAAGCTGTGATGTTTCTGTCTGTGGAGACACCCAAAACCTGTCTGGATACAATCCTGAGCAACCTGCTTCTGTGGACCCTGCTCTCAAGCAGAACTTTGGACCAGCTTCAGTTGGGGAATTCTGTGATGCCTTATGGTCGAAGCAGTTAATTAGCAAACTGATTATGAGACCAGTTGGGAACTTTCTGTATAGATGGTTTCCCAAGCAAACAGGTTCAGAAAAATCAAAATTATCTTGTGCAAAAATTTAACTTTTATTAAAATTGTTCAATGTTGCTACAGGAAAATTTAAAGGGCTTGTTTTGCTTTGAATTTTTTAATAATTGAAAAAAAAAAAAAAGGTCTTTGGAACTAATGTCTATGCTACATTTTAAGTATGTTTAAGGAAAGTAACATTCTGTGGACTCAGGGTGCAGTGCTGTAAAGGAGATACCATTTGTGAGACCCCACCTTGAATACTGTATCCAGTTCCAGTGTCCCCACCATAAGAAGGACATAGATCTGTTTGAATGAGTCCAGAGAAGGGCCACAAAGATGATGCAGGGGCTGGAGCACCTCTGCTATGAGGATAGGCTGAGGGAGCTGGGATTGTTCAGCCTGGAGAAGACTCCAGGGGGACCTTACAATACCTGAAGGGAACCTACAGGAAGGCTGGAGAGGGACTCTCCACAAGAGTGTCCAGCAATAAGATGAGGGGAAATGGTTTTAAACTGGGGGAAAATTCTTCAATATGAGGGTGGTGAGACTCTGTAATAGATTGCCCAGAGCGGTTGTGGATGGCCCCTCCCTAGATGTGTTCAAGGCCAGGTGGGATGATGCCTTGAGCAATCTAGTCTAGTTGAAAGGTGTCCCTGCCCCTGTCAGAGAGTTTGGATTAGATGATCTCTAAGGTCCCTTCCAGCCTAAGCCATTCTATGATTTTGGCCTGCAGATACAGCCTTGGCTCTTTGGGAGCATCCATCCCTTACCAGGCAGCTCTGGGTCTTCCTTGGGATGTGCTTGGCCACTCTGGCTGGATCCAGACTTGCTTTTGGGTAAAAAGCTTAGGAGAAATGATGGGGTTTACAAGGGATGGAGCTGTAGCTTGCATTCAAAAAACCTATTTTTTTATCTTGTCCAGAATTAACCTTTTGGCTAAATGTAAGCCTCTCTCTTCCCATTATTGCTGTACCTGCTGGTTGTCATTAACATCTCATCTGCACAAGGAAACAGCATTGCTGTTTTGATACCACGAATCTGAAATCCTGCTTGGCAGGGGAGTTGGACTCGATGATCTCTAGAGGTCACTTCCAACCCCTACCATTCTATGAATGCCTTTCTGATATCTGTATTGCTAGACTTTTATTTTAAATATCCCTGTTGTTACTTTGTAGCTACTACATCACAGAGCAAGTCTAACTCTTGCTTCAGAATGCAAAGCTTCAGTTACATTAGCATGGATTGTTCTGAGGGTAAAAGTGGTACTGGTGTTTCAGATGTGTTTTGACATGTGAGAGCCTTGCATGACATGCAGAAAGCTGCCTGCATTTCCAGTTTGGTCCAGAGAGCCTAGAAATCTCATCACTAGCCATCTTATCACTAACAATTACAGTTTGAGACACGAGCCCACAAATTAGTGTTTGTTATCTAATGAATGTCATGTTCATTCCATGTAGTGCTGGTTTTCCTTAAGGTGCCATGCTTTGCTCAGTTAGGAATCTTGTATAAATTCAAACTTGCTGTATCAACCCAGCCTGTGCAGTAAAAAAGTGTGAGGAACTCTAGCTAACAACACATTCTGTATTGATATTCATTGACCTGAATGGCTTTTTTTTCCTCAAGTGCAGAGAAATGTTCACTTTGCTCCCTTTGTGCAGGGTAGGTCTTGATGTTTAGACTTCCAGGGTTCACACTGGAAAAGGCATTGAGGATATCACATCCTACTGGATGGAGTCTTCCAAATTCCTTTGTGAATCTGTGCATAAGTGAGTGAAGAAATAACAGAAGCCCTCTGTATAAACCAGGATGTTTCTGTAGCTTTCTTGTTCTTCTGCTTTGCATCTTGAATAGTAGGCAATGAATTGACTGAAATATTCTTTCTGGAAAAAACAGGAAAACAAGCTAGCACAGGAAATTCAAACCACTTCCTCAATAAGTTGGTGAGGGAGATTGCAGAAGTTATACTTTACACATTGTCATGAGATGTGTGCTTTGCCTTTGTTTCTCAATACTAGTTATCCACCTATTGATTTTAGTTTTCCTAGAAGTGACTCTTGCTATTTCTTCCACATTTACCTTGTAATTGATGCAGTATCCTTTCGTTACTTTAGAAATATACTCTTTCAAATGCAAGGTAAATCCAGAATGCAAATATTCCATGCTCTTTATGTTTGGATTGCTCTGAGCTGCATGATAGCTAAAAGAATAATAATATCCCAGTCAACAAAATATCTGTCTTTAAGAGTCTGGTTTCTCCTTATTGATTCATGCAAGCAGTGAGGACTATTAGCTGTGACACGTAAAAGCATGTACTACTTGTGTTCAGCATGTCAATAGAAAACTCCATTAACATTTCTGAGATACAAGTGTGGCATCATGTGAAAAAGCGCTTCAGCAGTGATTACAAACAAGAAAGCACCTTTCTTAATCTTGATGGGTCATATGTGCTGGATGTTTTGATTTAACTGCTTGGAAAAAAACTCTGTGGCACTTCAACATTTGGACGTACGGTAGCTTGCTGTGTTATTTAATGTAATCATCTCACAGCCTCAAGAGTTTTACAAGCATGAGATTAGTAGCCCTTATTTCACCTTATAGAAGAATGCGATAAGCACTACCCTGTTTGACTTAGGGTAGTACTGGGACAATGGTAACATGACATCTGCTGAAGTTAATGTAATCTGTAAACTCACTGCCTCTCTGTGCATAAACCACTGGATTGCACTTGCTCCGTGTAATAGAAGATATTCCTAAAACTGGAAATAGTTGCTTGGCTCTGCTCAGTTACAGCTTTGCAATGAATAATAATATCCACATAGAGTTGTTTGTAATGAACGTTGCTGATAGCTTTTCATCTGAGGAAACTGCTCCCTGATGAATGACATGTAAAGAGAAAAACTCCACAATGATGAGAGTTTAACTTGGCTTCTCATGCACTCCTGTTTTGTCCTTTCCCAGAACTTCTATTTGGGGTTAGAAAAGTACAAAAAATTTGCTACTGAGAAAGTCAGAAGACCAGCAAATTTTGCCAAGGGGTTTTGTTCATTTGTTTATTAGGAAGGAGGGTATGTTGTTGTCCCAAGATCTTGGTGGTGTTGACTTAGAATTGTTACTCCATATGGACCCTCATTGACTCCAAAGGATGAAAAATCTCTGCTTGCTTTTGGGACAATCTGCATGGCAGGCAGTATTTATAACCAAATGCCCAGATGTGATAGCTGAGTATTTGGGCTGGCTGTACTGCAGCTGTAGTGCACAGAGACCAGCAAGCACTACTTCAGTAATGGTGATATGGGATAAGGCAGACATAAAGTCATTTGAGAGGTATTTAAGAGTCATGTAGATGTAGTGCTTAAGCATATGGTTTAGTCGAGGACTTGTTAATGTTAGGTTAATGACTGGACTTAATCTTGAAGGTCCTTTCCAGTCTAGGCCATTGTGTGATGATATGAGAGGATGGTATGTGTGTGAATTTGTATCTGCAAACGTGTAAGTCTATATGTAATAAAACTCTCTGTATGGATATATGGCCTTCCTCCCAGACTGGTGAAATTCTATACTGTACAAATGCGGATAGTATAGGGGGGCTCCTGTGGCTCGTGCAAGGCCGTGCCTGACTGCAGGGGAGAGCAGGAGGTGGCCCTGTCCTTGGGTGTGTGACAAAACAGAGGGTGATCTACACCAGTAAAATTTTGTTTCCTCTGACACTTTGAGGGATCGGTGAAGGGCTTTGGTACTGTCCAGTCTGAAATTCAGGGAGCTGTAATTTATCTGCTTATTAAGTGGATAGTATTTAATATCAAATGATTACAAATAATGCAAAAGTCAAATAGTTTTGGATCACATGCACAGACTCAGCACCATATTTGCATTCATTACTCTACAACATGTGAAGGTTTCTGGGTTTTTTTGCCTTGAATTCAGCCTAGGGAAATGCAGTTATTTTGTGGTAGTAAAATGACTTAGCGATATTAACACTATTTCCATGTCTCCTTCCACAGTGAATTTTCTTTCTGGGGGGGATGTGAGAGTTTTCCTTGTTTTTCTTTGGTTGACTCCAGCAGTGATGTGCCTGGGTTTGCGGAAACCCCTCTGCTGCCCTTTCTTCCCCGAGTGTCCATTGTAACAGGCTCATTCATGCATCCCTAAATTCAGCGCGTGCAGCAAAATGCCGACTTCCAGGGGCAGGAGGGGCCTTCCTGAAACTGTCCTGCTGGCTAGAAAACATCGCATTTTGTTTTATGTCCTCCACTGGAAATAGCTGAGCCCCAAGGAGCCCTCCTGGCTTCCCACTTAGCCCTGTGAGCCTGCCCCTGCCCTAGTGGTGAGGGGGACAGTCCCCGGCTGGGCCTCCCGGCCCCCCCTGCCCCCTTAATCCCCCTGCCCGTGCGTTGCCCAGCCAACAGGCCAGACAAGCAGGTGATGCATTGACAGGGAGCAGATGGTCTCCCGCCGAGGTAAGCGGGGCTCAACAATGCAACCGTATTGATCATATTGCTCCTTTTCTCTCCTTAGGCTTCAACTTCGGTCTTGAGGTTCTGCTGCTAATAACATCCTCCCTCCCCCTTACCCCCCTTCATCAGAGCCAGTCAGCACTTCTAGGGAGAGAGGAGTTCAAGCTCTTACTGCCCACCCAGCTCTAGCTCTCTTTTCTCCCCTGACAAAAAACCTGCTGAAAGCAGGGGAAATCAGAGTGCCCACAAATTGCCTTCTCTAGATGTAGCCACCTTCCCCTACCCCCAAGACCCTTTAACGCTGCCTAACCTCACACTCTTCTCCCTCCTTCCCTCTCTCTTTCCCATTCAGCATGGGGGTGAGACGATTTCGAGGCCCCTTCTGTCCCCAGCCTGACCTACTGTGGCACAGCACCCTTCACACCTCATTGTGCAGCTCTCCTTTCCTCTTCGTCCTGCCACTTAATCTTGTTTCTGTGCATGCCTGTAGAAAATAGACTGAGGAGATGACAATTTTCCTCCCACTTACCCTGGGGGGGGGAGCTTCAGGGACCCCCTTTCCCTTCACTGTCCTGTCTGTCCTCTGCTATACCTGCCTGCAGCTGCAACACCTTCAGCCTGCTCAAACATATTTAAATGAAAGCAAAAAACAACGTCTTTCACATCCTGTCCCTGTTACTTCCCCTCCTGACTGAACTCCCTTCTCCGGCAGACAAACAGCCAAACGTGTCACCAAACTCTCCCTGTGCTTGTTTCTCTCCCCTTTTCCCTAAGAATGCGCTGGCAGAAGCCCAATAAGGAGCCCTGGTGTTTGCATTTTGCTCTTTCCGTCAAGTCCCCCCCGCTTCCCTGCCACCCCCTCAAAAGCTGATATAGAGATAAATAAGAGAGAAAACCCAGGCCATCAGCCTGCCCGCCCCCCTCGCTCCCATCCCATTCACCAGCCTCAGCCCTGCTTTCACTGCTGTGTGAAGATGCTAACACTGAGGGCTTGAGCACTGTTAGCCACTATTCACAATTTTAATACTAGCTTCATAGCTGTCACATAAATTCATTACCGACTGCAGGCTTAGAATGGCAAGAGGGAACTTAAAAAAAAAAAAAGAAGAAGAAAGACTATGTAAGGAAAAAAGAAAAAAGAAATCCTAAGGGCAGTTTGCTATGGTATCTGCACTTGTTTGCAGGTGGTTTTTGAAACTATAACCACTGTAGTGTTCTCTAAAGTAGCTGTCACATTGTGAGTTGTGTGGGTTTTTTTTTTTTTAATCTATTACCCAAGCGCGCACACATTTTTTTTACAGTAGATAAAAATGCCTCTAAAGGCTTTACCCCTCCCTTTTTTTGTTTTCCTGAGGGAGTGAAGGAAAAAAAAAAAAAAAGGCAAAGCAAAGAAAAAGGCTTGTGAATGAATGGAAAACAATTCAGGGTCACAAAGCTGTCAATACCAATGTCATAGTGGCGCTGCTGGGCAGGCTTACAGAGGACTTCTTGTTCCTTGATTTTTATGGTGATCGGTAGAACCCATGTAGCACTTTGCGAACAGGTTTAGGACAAGTGGCAAAGAAAAGGCTCCTCACAATAAACTCTTTTCTACAGCATCGGGAGCATTATGCCTGCAAACACCTGTGGTTTGCAAAGAGGGAGCTGTAAAGGACACACACAAAAAATATATATAAATAGAGAGGCGAGACATTGTTTTCAAGTTACACTGCGTGCCACGGTTGTGCACAATGATGGGGTTTTTAACTCATCTGAGACTATAGAGGTTAGAAAAGCCCCAGAAATATTACTGAATACAAACTCCATCATTTAGAGGATATTGAGCTTGGGAGACAGAGAAATGAGATGAAATAAGAAATGGAAAAATCAGCCTAGTACTCCAGCAAGGTATTGGTAGTGCTCTGCGACAACGTGGCAGGAGATAAGACTTTTATTCTTCTGAAGCGTGTCTCTGAAATGGCTACCAAATCCCCACTCTCTGCAAAGCAAGGGCCTGTATTGAAGTCCATGGAGCATCCTTACATACATCACCCAGCCCAAGGGGGTCCTGTATTACACTCTAGACTTTCTTGCCTAGGTACTAGAAATTAGTTAAATATGATTAGACTGTTAAAAAGAAATGTTCCTTTTCAATGTTGGAATAAACTAACAAATGACTAAGAGAACTTGTAAAAGCACTTCTTGGCTTCACCAGCTACAAGTTGGTGAAGCAGCTGTCTCTGCATCCCAGGATTTCTCATTCCAGTAAGTGTATTGTGACTTGGGTCCCAAAAACCTCTTGGGGTGAGCACCCCCATTCATATCAGCGTAGGCAGCTATTTTCTTTCAAAACCTGTAACAAAGGTGCTCATTAGCATCCAGGAGAGCTCTGCCAAGGGAGAAACCTCTTCCTGCAGTACAGCTAAAGCTGTTCATTATTTAATAAAATTAAAATGTTGGATGAAGCAGCATTTCTTGCCATTTGAAAACAAACCAAAACAAAAACAAGCATATAACTTACTACGATTGTCTTGATCCTTGGGCCATTCCCCTTTTCTTTTCCCAGTTTTTCTTTTTGGATGTAATTCCTAAAGACTTCACATTTCTCTCTCTTTTTATTTTTATTTTTCTGTTCTACAGTCTTAAATTTATCAAAACCTGGTTTACTTTGGAATATTACAGAAACCCAACATTTCTGGTCTCCATTAGTTCTGTTACTAAGAAATTTCTTAAAAGAAAAAGATGCCTCAGTTGCCCCCAAACTTCGTCCTACCTCTTCTTACCTCTCTTCAACGATCAATATTATTATAGATGCAACTTTTTTGATCTATTGAAATATGATATGTTTGGGCCAGAGGAGATTGCTGCATGTTTCACTTGGAAAATGATCTGATATTGTGACCAGGGCATTAACCAATGGTGGGGAAATGGGAGCATGATCACCCATCTCTTGTACGATAATTAGTGCTTGGAATTATCACATCTTGATTCATTTAGAAGTCTCTGGACTCAACTATGACTTTTTTAACAAGTATACAAATAAATAAAGCAAGCAGGATTTTGGATCACTTGAAAGAAAGTTGCATTTCTGAGGGATCCATGAAAGTAAACTAATGCTTGGTAGTTTAAGATTGCTAGCCTGACATCTGCAGCTCCTCTGTGAAACTTTCCTGCAAATTGGAATGAGTTGGAAGTCTCTGTGATAAAGGAGGAACTGAACAATATGATCTACTTTTTTCTTAATAAATGAAATGATCCTCTCTGTTCCCCAAACAATTTGAATATATTTTATTAAAAAAGGAGTGCTTTCATTATTTTTTTTTTAAGATGAGTTGGAGATTTTCAGTTTTATCTAAGTGCTCTGAAGATACCTGTACAAGAACAATTTAGTATGAAAAATCTACTGCTGCATTTTAAACTTGTAGGGGTCTGGTTTGTCCTTTGAACCTACAGTTCAAAGTACTGTAGTTCAAAACATTGGTCCCTAGTGAAAAATTCTTGCTTTTCTAGTAGTTATCTCTTGTATTAAGATGTTTAGAATAAATGGGTTTCTTTACTCCTTATATAGACCTTGACTGTAGAGTTGAAACAAAGTACAGCTAATCTTTCTGTTGACCTCAGCAGGCTTTGACTCCCTTAAAACTTCAGTGACATTGCTGCAGAGAGACATGCTACGCTTATTTTGCCAGTCTTTACCTATTTCAGCAATTCTAACCACCCCCATAAATGTATCACATCTAGGAGTTTCAGATCAAATGCACATGCACGTGTTCCTCTCCTGTTGCAAGATAGATAAACTTAACTTAGAATTGGCAACTGCAGTAATTAACCTGGGTTAACCAGCAATCTGTTATCTTTGGCTAAAGCATAACCAAAAAAATTTTTTTTTTTTTTCCTTTTGGAACATGCTTTGTGTGATATTTTGGGGAAACTTGATTCTGAGTGGCTGTGGCTGGTGATAACAGTTACTCCTAGATCTTAGCATGCAGAATCAGATGGGGCAGGGGAGCTATTGCTGTTCCCAGTCTCTGCAGGCTTTGTCAGAACAGGGTTGTGAATAAATGGTATTTCCTTGCAAATTCAAAGAAATTGCAGTGACATGTGCAGTCAGGGATTTTAGCGCCTTAATTATGTTACCAGTGAAACTGTTGTTCTCAGATTCCTCTTGAAATGCTGGTGTTCTTACCTGTCCTTTGTGATAGTGAGGTTAAATAAGTTCAACGTGACAAGCAGTGATTTACTAGAAGGGTGATATTTTGCCTGCAAGTACTTGAGACTGATAGCTTGATTGTTTGGGGTAGATCTGCTTTCTGTATGCTTCGCTAGTTGTCACTTGAGCATGGACTGAGATTAAGATATTTTCTTTGCCTTTGGATCTGTTCCAGACACTTTTTTGGACATCCCTGGATCGTTTGTCTTTCAGAAGTCCAAAGAGCTGTATACTATGGCCTATTTTGGTCAACTTGAAGTTGATCAGACAATGGACCTCATATTCAAATGGGTATTGGCTAGGATAATTACAATACAATTAATTATTGCAATATATCACTAGTTTGCAGCCTGATCCAGGAATTCTTTACAACTTTGTGTAGTTCTGTTAATACCAATCAAGTGTGAGATCATGAAGCCAAAACCTTTCAGGATTATCCATCTGTGTACTTTTATGTATAAATAGTATTACTGAAGTCTAGGGGACTCATTAGGAGTATAAAGCTGTGCATGTGATTGCAGCAGTGAATCCCTAATTTGCTTTTCTTCATTATGAATTGCTTGGCTTCAGACACGTGTATTTATATATGTGCTTATGCACATAAGCAAAATGTCTTTTCCAGCAGTGCCAAAGTAGAGCTTTCTTGACCATAAAGCAAAGAATGAGTCAAGGTTTTTGAAAACTGCTAAATACTATTATTTCTACTTTGTCATTTAGTTTTATAATGCCTATAGTCATGCTTTTTTGCAGTTCTTGTTGGCTCTGGGGAGACTGCTGACTGCGGAAAGACTATTCTGTTTGAGATAAAGTCTTCCTGACACTCCGAATATACCCTTTGACCTACATCCTCTATTTCTACTTTCTCATATGCACACTATTCTTTTTGTTCATGGCAAGGAAATGGATTAAAGAGATAGCAGGCAGTGTGAATTTTCAGCTCTGGCAGAGTCTTGAAGCATCATCAAATAAGATTATGACTTTAAGAAGGGAAAGCAGTCTGCTTGGCTCAGCAGCCTGACAGCACATACTGACTTCTCCTTGCTCTCCTGGGCAAGAATTGCTGCCACTGGGCTGAATTTATCTGAGTAAGGAGTGCTGGAGTGGACAGCATGGGGTTATCCACACATGGGGTTTGGGTTCAACCGGGTTTCTCCAACAGGGTTTATAAGTAAACTGTTTTTCCACTTCCAAATGCTTCAAAATATAGCCCTGCCATGTCCCTGGTAACTGCAGTTGTTGGTTTCTGCACTGTGGCAGCAGTCTGATTGTGTGAAGTAAACTGAGGGACAGGATCCCAAGTTTCCTAATTGTTTCCTGACTGCACAGAGCATGGAGCCTATAAAAGAGTTGGGATTAAATCTGCATCCGAGCAAAACAAACAGGAGCCATTTATTGTATGCTGAAAGAGGCAGACTGGCTATAGTTTCTGGCTTTTGCATTATTGTCACCATGCTACGAACACCATGGCTGCTTCCTTTGCGTTGACAATTGAAAACTACAATATTCCATACCTTAAAAATCTAGTGTTATAGATTGTTGCATGGTTTTCCACTCATTCATGTTGCTCCTCAGTAACTTAGCAATGACCAGTCAAGATATGCACACACCATATTGTTTTACGTGTTTGACTAGAACACTGACAGATTAATAGGAAGGGTAAATAGCTACGCACTCTGTGGTAGCTCAGTGTGGGCTGGCAGGATTGACTGCTGCCAGACTTTGTTGTATTTGCACAGAGGAAGCCGCAGCAAAAGCCTGCTGGGGCAAGGTGACGTGGGTCATGGGTATTTGTTTCTCATCTCTATAGAAAACAATTGTCCTCTCAATGGAAGACAGCTTTTGGAAACTGTGTGGTTCCAGTAGTGGGGAAGCATTTGTACTTCCAGAGTGCTAAATAAAACGCAGCTATAGAATGGCAGATGCATTAAGTGTCTGCAATATACTGCATATCGCTCATGAGAGTTTGGGTTCAGACACTGATAAATTATTTTCATCTATTTCTTTGACTTGCTCAGTTTAGAAGAAAAAGAGTATTACTCAGATTTCCATTTATGTTTTCCTGGCAATTTCTTCTATGCTGAATACTTCTATGACATCAGTTTAAGGAGAGCACAGGGGGTTGGACTTGTCCGTGAGATAACTACTTTGGTTATTACAAAATATCATTATTTTAATAGTTGCTAGAACCTCACCTAGGAAGTTCATCTGAGACCACACCTTTGCAGCATTAGATACTACAAAACCACACAATGACACTGAGTTTCTAAAGTGGTTATAAATGGGTCAGACACCAAAAGTAATAATTTTTTTCCTCTAGTTTCCAGTGGGAGGTGTATCACAAAGCCTGTTTTAGATAGGTCAGATACAGGTCTGAGGTCAAGAGTCATGAGTATGGCTTCTTCAGCTGTGCAGGTGTTAGGAAGGCAAACTGAGGCACTCAGCTTAGACTCCTTGAGTAGATGGTCTTGGTGCCTCTCCAAGAGATGAAAATCCTTGTGAAGGTCATGTGAACATATCGCTTGGATATAGGCTAAGTAGTTTAGGTACTGATAGTATTGTGACAATACAGATTCTGGGGGGCTGAAAGAACTCGCTTAGGAGGTTACCTCCTGTTCCCTTTGGAATACCTGAGCTCAGTGGGTTGGCACTAGTTTGGTGTTTGATCCATACAGACTAGAGCTGTATTATCAGGCAAACCTGATGTCATCTCCAAAGGTCACACAGAGTGCCCTGCCCGTGGCAATTTTAAGCAACAGTTTCTGAAACTCAGTTCTGTGTCTTAACCTCCCTTCTTTCCTGAGTTATCCTTGAGGATAAATGGGGTTTTGCCATGAACTGCAAAGATGCAGTAACTTCCCACTGTGTCTGACCACCACAGAGTGTTGATTATGCAATGTCAGGAATTTTTCTGTGTATAAAAGTTTGTGTAATGTTCACTCATGGGATGTCCTTCTATCTGGTCACTAGATATGATAAGAGTGTCAGCCTCATGTGGTGCAGGCATATGCCCAGTATAATATAGTTTTGTCTTACATTCATGTGAGTCATTTCCTTGAGAATTCATGGACTCACTGAAAATAGTCTGTGGTATCTAGAGAAACTATTTGTTGCTTATGTATAATTCTCAACAATGTTGACAGCCCATAAGAAAATAGTGTGGGAATCAACCCCCTATTGTTAAGTTAATGTAAATACACAACAAAGAGCACTAACTCCAAAATAGGAGGAAAAAGGCAATTCCTGTCCCTCCTTCCTGCAGTCCGTTTCACCCTTTCTCTTCTCTAGTGTAATTATTTGTGCTATAGTGAAGTGAACATAAAGTACTAAACGTCCTGAGAGTGCAGGCGCGTGAACAGGTTGCTGTGGGCTAAAGTTGTGTGTGAGCTTGCAGAGCCTCAGTCCACTCCCTGGTGAGTTCCCCTGACCACGAAGTAAATACCAGAGGGCTTGACTTTTGATGCAAGCTGCAGAAGCTGCTTTGCAATGCTTGCAGGGTAAAAGATCATGTGTGAGGTCATCCTTACTGTAGATGGTCATAGGCTATATATCAAAGCTCTGATATACCTTGCTGTACTTGTTCTGTGTAGATGCGGTCTGATCCGGTGGTATCTGACGGTAATTTTGTAGTGGTTAAAATGACTGCAGAACACCCAAGGATCCAGACAGGGCCCCACACTTTTTTTTTTTTTTTTTCTCCTCAAGTAGAATATTTAAATAGGTTAATGGCCACAATAAACCTGTGGACAGTCCAGAACCACATCATGATGTGACAGTGATTAGTTGCTGCTGTTTGGTAATGGAGACAAGACTCTCTTTTTCCCTCATTTACAATGACCTCTCCAGCTGTCACTGGATCTTTTCAGCATATGCAGAGATGCTACGAAGCCTCCATGTGATGCAAAAGGGCTCTGCTTTTTGGCCACAGGAAGCTTCAGTGAAACTTAAAATGTACTTGGACCATGTGTGTATATATATAAATAATGATTTACAAATATACAAAAATTCAAGCAGTGGAGTTGTGGAGAAATTAAATGTATTGCTACCGTAAACTTTGTCTTCCAAGGTTTCTGGGCTTGCAGCAGATATATTTGACTTGTTTAATGGTAAAGGAACAACACAACTGCATGATAAAAAAATCTTTACTTTTATGCCTGGTATGCCAGACTGTGAGGTCTGTAGAGTCAAAAGGAAAAGAAACATAAATAAGACACAGTGTCAAATACAAAGATGCCTGTAATCACTTCCTAATTCATACAGCTGGCAAAATACTGGAAACTCTGTGTAAGTTTTATGGTGTTTGGAGTTTGGGGTTTTTTTTTTCCTTTGTTCAGAATGAAGACCCACCTGCTTGTCTTGCATCAGCTGTTGCAATACTTTCTTCCTGATGTCTCCCTTCCACAGAGCTGGCTTAGTTACCCCAGAAATGGCAGCAATTCTTGGGTCAATGCAGGATACTAATGGCTTCAGGTATTGCTGGAGTAACTAGCTCAGGTGAGCACCTTTCCTTGGAAAAGGAAAATGCCATAGTAACTCTCTTTTATGATAGATGACTTTATGCTTCAGTATTCACAGAGGTTTTTACAGAGGGTCCCTATGAAATTAGGTTGTAGTTTCATGTTCCTTATGAAGACTTTTGCTAGTGGAGTCTGGTGCTGGCCCACCTCACAGGGGTATGGCATTTTCATCCCAAATGTTTTAGTGTCTCAAATGGTACAGTTCCAGCATGAAAAAGCTGTGCAGAAAAACTGCTCTGGGCAAAGCACCAGTTTAAGCTTGAGCAATGAAATTACTGCTTTGACCTTAGAGTCTTAATAATTGCCTCTTTCAAAGTAGTTGCTTATGGGGGTAGAAGGAGAGACTAGGTATATGTGGCAACTGTGGTGTGAGCAAATATATATGTGAGGTCTGAGAGTGCAGGGAAACTGGTCTCCTTAGAGAGATCATATCCTCACTTCCCAGGGTGACTTTTAGCTGTCTGGATCTGTACAACGTGAATTAACAGATGCTTTTCATTAGTATCCATCACATTCATGATGGATCTTCACCTGAATTATACATGGTGGGATTCATCAACAGCTGTACATTTAGGATTGGTAAAGAATGGAAGTAAACAAAAGTTGTATCAAATTTTACTGTTATAATTGTGGTTTTACAGGCTGCCTATTGTAAAGTTAGATGTTTTTAATGGATTTTATAAAGCATTGCCATTGCTTATTCTGGAGAATCCATCTTATTTTACAGTTTTAAGGTATTGTTTCTATGTTTACAGAAACAGATAACAAAAACTGGTACTATCAAAGATACCACTGGGCGTTAGGCACATAGTCCTGACAGAATTTAAATAAAATTGTGCAGAAAATGTCTTTTCATTCATATAAAGACATTGCCACATAGTACAATAAAAAAACCCAAACAAACAAAAAACCAAACCAAAACAAAAAGAACCCCAAAAACCCCAAACCACAGTAGACATCAGTTTACCATTTTTAATGAACCACTGTCAGCATCAATGCAGGCAGCAAGGAAGAGTAGAGTGCTGCAGTGCACATAAACAATGGCTTCTTTCTGTTTGTGTTTAACAGTTTAAGTCAAATAAAATACCTTGATAGAGACTGACTAGTTCCAGGAGACTCCAGGTGGATGCTGATTAGCTATGACCTAGTGAGACCACATCTGGAGTATTGTGCCCAGTTCTGGAGTCCTCGGTTCAAGAGGGACAGGGAAATACTAGAAAGAGTCCCAACAGAGGCTATGAGGACAATTAAGGGACTGGAATGTCTGCCTCATAAGGAAAGGCTGAGCCACCTGGGGCTCTTTAGTGTGGATAAGAGAAGACTGAGAGGGGATCTTATTAATGTTTACAAATATCTGAAGGGTGGGTGTCCAGTAGAAGGAGACAGTCTCTCTTCAGTGGTTCCCTGTGATAGGACAAGGGGCAACAGATGCAACCTGCAACACAGAAAATTCCATCTCAATATGAGGAAAAACCTCTTTCCTGTGAGGGTGATGGAGCACTGGAACAGGCTGCCTGGAGAGGTTGTGGAGTCTCCTCCTCTAGAGACTTTCAAAACTCACCTGGATCTGTTCCTGTGTGGCCTGCCCTAACTGCTCTTGCCCTGGCAGCGGGGTTGGACTTGATGATCTCCAGAGGTCCCTTCCAACCCCTACCATTCTATGATTCTATGAGTGTGGCTAAATCCATACTGTTAGTTCAATTAATTATTTTTTACTAATTTGCTATTTTTGCATATTCCATGCCAGGAAGAAGAGGAATGTAGAATTACTGAATTACTTTCCTTTCAAAGCATTTGTGGGAGCAAGGCATCCCACAGCATATTTCAGTGCCATTGTCCAGGTTTGCCTGAGCCCGTATCAGAGGAGCTGTTGTGTGGCACAGGAGCTGAAGTCACACCAACTCTGCGAGGAGGGATATGAGCTGGCTGCTAGTGGAAGAGAAGAAGGAGGGCAATAGGAATAAGCCTGTATAGTAGGAATTAGTACCAATCACCAGCATTTGAAAAATTCAGAATTTGGAATGACAGATCACCTTTGAAAACAACTTTGACATCTTCTCAGTGCTCTTAACAAATGTGTCTGGTTAAACTCCTCAGGACTTGGTTCTGTCACCTTTGCTAACTTTACTGCCAAAGTAGTCCCTGTTCTGTGGTAGTAAAAGCAGCAGAAAGGGGACCTATGATCTGGGGTTCCCTTTGAATGTATGTCCTATAAAATGGACTATATCTTAATGGTTCAACAGTTACCCTGCAATTAAAGATGAAATTTAGAATCCCGAAGCAGAAAGGCTATAGGAAGGCAGAAGGGAAGTGTGAGTAAGCCTGTCAGATAAGAAAGCCTTGCAGAGAGGAGGACTGGCCTCACTGCAACATGAAGTACTTGACACTGTTGTCATCCTGCTACCTTGTTGCCAGATGTATTTATGAGCTCAGGTGGAAGCCTGTAGTTCTGGATCTTCATTGCAGGCCCTATGTCCTGCTGACAGAAAGCATGTCCCTTCTCATTCAGATGGCTGCTGCTTTATAATCTTGTCCTCTTTCCACAGCTTACAATGACATTGACTCTGGGTTTCATATAAATAACCCTTGAGTCATTTCCCAGCCCTTTCTGTCAACGAGATGGTAAATGCTGACAGCAAAGCCACTTGTTACTGGAGCACTGGTTTGTTGAAGGCTAAATGTAACCCCACTCTTCTCCTGAAGAGCAAACATTATTTTCTGCCACAGCAGTTTGTACAAGTCCTGGAACAAAGTTAAGGTTTGTTAAAGAGAGTGGGTTACTCTTGTTTTCAATTCAGAAGGTACTTTTCAGGAGCTTTAATTTCTTGCAGCATGCCCCTATGCTAAGACAGGCTGCTGTTCTGAAGGACCTGCTTGCTAGCTACTGCCACTTAACTGCTGCAGAGCTTTGCTGCTCTGTGAGAAGTGGGGTGGAGAAACACGTGTTGTTGGGGGGAACCTGTAGCTGTGGGGACTGAGGACTGAATTTTGGGTTGTGCATGAAACTCACCCTGCTGTTATTGTCTGAAAACTTGTAGTCATGATGTTGAAGTTCAGTCAGGGTGAAATTTAGTGGAAACAAAACTGCACTTGGGAAGTAGGTGGGTGGTGTTTGGGTTCCCCCCCCCCCCTTTTTTTTTTTTTTTTTTAAAATGGTTTGGGCTTTTGCTCTGGTGTTGACCTCATGAATATAGGTATACAATTTGTTTTTTTTTTTCCCTGGTAGATTTTAATATGTCTTTAGCTGTAAAATCCTTAGAAATAAAATGATAAACACCCCACCACATGGCACCATTCAGAATGCATTAAAAGGCCAAGATACAAGATTTTCTTATTTGCTGTACCATATTGTTGCAATAGTCTTTCAAGGAGGATTCATTTTTACTTGGCCATATTGTGGCTCACTAGCATTGTCTTGTGGTTGTGGACACAGTAGGTGAACTTGTATCAAATTAGTTCCTGTAGAATTTGATTAAAGGGGTCTGTCTACACCAGCACTTTTTCTGGGTAGTGTTTAAGAAAACCCTTTTCTCACATAAAAGTATCTTGGCTCTTGCGTATCTTTAGTCCATTTTAAGTATGCTTTTCATCAAAGCTTCTGCTGCATTGAAAACTTACATCACGTATAAGGTCACTGTGGAATCTGTAACTGTGGTGGGAGCTTATTACAGAAAGAGAAAGTGCTGCTGACAGTGTTGATGGTTTTGAGAACCAACCAGCTCTTAATAAGTAGAAAGCGTCAATCGCAATCCAAAATCTTTGCCCTTCCACCACTGGTTTGTTTGCTTATTGATTTTCAGAATATCCGTTTGTTCCTTCAACAACAGCTAGGATTTTAAAAGGCAGATGTGAAGAAAGCCTCCACTGACCTCAAAAACCCTTTTCATTTTGAAAAATACGGAGACAAACAAGCAGAACTGCAGTGCCCCTTTGGTTATCATGTCCCAGCTTTCACTGGGAAGCAGAACCAAAGACTCTGTGCCTGCAAAACTTGTGATGCTGAGCTAGCTACATGTTTCCCCTCTCCTGAATTTCCACTCTGAGGGTGTGCATGGCCCGCCGGGATCAATCACCTAAATGCCCAGTATGACTGCAGCCTAATGCCTCACACGTCCAAGTCCTCCAGCTCCCTGCTGGTGGAAACACATCACATATGAAGGAAAAAAAGCCCCAAACCACAAAGAACAATTATAGATCTTTGCTGGATTTCTGATGCTGGAAAGACCCAATCAAAATTTCTCATCCGACTGTCCTGAAAAGAGGAAAAACACTTATCGTAAAGATTCATGATATGAAAGCCTGATAGGATCTGGTGTTTCCATAGAGCCGGGCCCTAGATTTCCCTTTAATGTAATTAAGCCTGAAGATTTATGAATACAACAGGCCAGAACTTGATCCATGTTCATTTTCAATTACTGCAGTGAAAGGCCTCCATCCAGATGTCTCTATTTACAGCATTCACACAGGCAGGACTGAGGGTCGGGGGGGGAGGGACCGCAAATTGTCACACTTGTTAATTCTTCACTGAGGACACTCAGCAGAGGTCTTGGCTTTGACCCTGCGACAAAAGGCAGGGGTCCGCTGGAGCAAGTGCATCAATGATGAGGGGGCTGACCTGCTGACCTGCCGGGGTCACTCCCTCTACTTTGTAGGTATTTGGGTAATAATGGAGGTTCATTCCTTATTTTTATTTCTGTTACAGTGCCGGGGCAGGGAAAGAAAGAGAGGAGCTCTGATGTGAAAGACAAACATATATAATGAGAGGATCAAGCTTCCCCTGGCAACAGTAACCACTATGAAATGCTACAGGGGAAATACACAGTACTTAGTGACCCACATAATCAGGCCTATTTTAGCAGCATTGTTTTATTTTTCTTTTGAAGACTCCTTCTTCTTCCTCCCCTCCCTCCCTTTTCCTTCATGTTCTCAGATCCATAATTTAGTTCGATGAGCAATATTTGAGAATAGTGTCTCGCCTCTGTTACCAGACCTAGCCCGATGCCCTAGGTAGGCTTTTAATCACACATGTGACAGCTGGTACAATCCAAGTGGTGTACTGTCTGTATGTATTTTTATTGCAGTTCCTCAAGGGTCCTGACAGGCTCATGCTAGATGACTTTTTTTTTATTATTTAAAAAGTGCTTAAAGAAAAGTAACTGAAGTGTCACTTTAAAAGGTAAGTGTACCTTTCAGATATCTACACAGAGCTCAGTGCTTTGTTCATCTTCAACAAAGCTAATGAAACATTGTGCGTTCCTAAAAGCAGCAGTTTCTCTCTAATAATGGCGTTTCTATTTTCACAGCAGAAGGAACAAGGCTGTGACAGTACAATATTGTTTTCTCTGAACTGTAATTGCATGTCATAAATTAAAATATCTTCATTAGAGAAAACCTTTTACAATATTTCCAAAAAACTAGATTATTTCTTGAAATAGCAGAAAATGTTCCACTCCATTAGCATTTCAAAGAGATTTATTTCTTTTGCTTTCTGAAGCTGTACCTTTTTGGCTTGCAGATAGGTTTAGAGGTTTTAAATGGATTTAAATAAACTTTGCCAATGTGAAATTATGAGCAAAACTAGAAGCCCAAAACATCCTTTCCACTTTCAGGCAGTGAGCGAAAACTGCACAAATACTGCCTGGGAATGGCTGCTATACAAAACTTCAGAAAGAAAACCAAAAAGGAGAAACTAACACCTGATGATATGAAAAATGTAATTTTTTTAATCACTTATCAGAATGAATTTCAGAAGTTCCTAAAATAAATAACTGATGACAATCCCAGAAGTGTGGGTGCCACTAATTAGGATAGCCATGTTGTAATCTGTCTGATATAAGGTTGAATCCCACTCAGTTGGCTTCAGATTTAGAATTTGAATATGACTTATACTCGCCTATTGCTCTCACCATGAGGTATTTTTCAGCTTTAGTCTCTTGTTTTTTGGCACAGACTTCATCTTGGACTTGCTAAGCCTTGTGGCTTTAGATTTCAGTGAAATACAGTTCTCTGGTGAGGCTTCTTGTTCTAATAGACAGACTGCAGTCCTAACGGGGAGAGCAAGGCACAACTGTCATTTCAGTGCCTCTAACACAGGACATGCAGTTCTTGCCTATCTTTTTTGGGATAGAGTCTTGTTATGGTTTCCAGTGTCCCACTCCCTGCAGACACTCTGAGGAAAACCAAGGAAGGTGGCTTCAGGCTATCAGGGAGGACCTGGTTGTTCAAAAGACTGATCAATAATAAAAAGAAAAACAGGAAAAAAAATATTTTAGTAAAAGAAAATTCAAGATTTTTTACTGTTGTTTAGGGCTAGGGTGAGAAGATCAGAATCTTCAATGGCAAAACTTGTGTTAAACTGATCCCAAGTCATTGTAGGAAAAGGCACGGAGGGGGTTGGTAAGCAGGAATGAGAAATGAAGCATCTTTCTTCTCATTAACCATTCATAGGAAGGATTGGACTGATCCCAGCTAGTCTTTCCATCTGCAATTTACAATTTTCATAAGAAGCAACCATTTTACTGCCACACAGAAAGGCGAGGATTTATTTTAGGAATTAATGAGTGAAGTTGAAAGTATGTGGCTTTATCATGCTGCGCTCATCTGTTCAATTATTGGTTCTCTTATGGTCAGGAGAAAGAGTCAGTGAGTGATGGCAATGCTTTCCCCAATCTTTAATAATCTCTGATCATGTCTTACAGAGCACCCTACTGGGAACTGTGTCAGTGCAGAGTATTTCAGAAAACCCCACCTGTAATGAATGACCTGTCGTTATCATTGCAAGTGTAAACAAGTTGTTCTAAGTATGGACTTGTAGTTTCCATGCCATCTTGCCCAGCTGGTGCTCATATTTAGTTTTGTTCTGTGTAAGTCATCCTGAAGAAACTTTGAGAATTTAATTTAATGTAAGAATACCAGATCCATAATTTTAGTTATTTCTAATTAAGAAGCACTGATGAAAAAAGGACAAAAGAAACTGCTAATTTGAATGAAAATTGTAATATGAACATGCTGGAAAAAGAAAGTAGATGGATGCTATTTATAAAATTAATTTTACTAGAGAATACTTCACATTATCTAATATCATATTTAATGTGATTACATCATGAACACAGTAAGTTAAAAGCATACAAAATTCACTTTTCTTCCTTCAGGGAGAAGAGGTTTTCTCAAGCAGGGAACTGAGGCAGCATAGATCAAGCTCTCCTTTGATGGAAGAGGGATTTGAAGCCCATAGTGTAGACCACAAGTAGCAAACTGTACGGCATTTTTGAAACAGCCCAGGGGCTGCTCTCTCCCTGAGATTCACTTGTGTTAATATTCAAACCAAAATCTTCTACCAGATTATCACAGAGGCATGGCCATGCTGAGCTCAACAGATATGTGCTGATTTGAATCAGTCACTACTGTTTCTTCTTCTTCAATTAGTAGTAGTCTCGCATCCCAGGATTTCAAAATACATGTTCCAAGGTTTGACTTTCAAAATGTTGTTAACTTGTTTATTAGGTACTGAAGATGAAGTATAACTATGTTGTAATTTTGAGAAGTAAATACTTTGTGGAATCTTATCATCCTCCTTTCATGACACTCTGAGACACTTCTGACTTATTTTTATACTATTTAGGTATCTTTACAAAGGTTTTGTTCTGAAGTTTATTGCTCCAGTGTGCTTGAATTTTAAATGTCAGTTTTCTCTAACCTTGCACTGGACAGACTGGGAGGAGTTCTGAGGCAGGGTTTTCAGGGTCAAATATACAGAAGTAACAGTTTGAAAAGAGACCTTGTCATTTGGCTAAAACTTATCAGAAAAATAACATGGGTGGGTGTTAACTTGTGAATGCAGTTGTCACAGGTGGCAGGTAATGTAGCTGATAGGTGTGATATTGCTTCTGGATTTGTATAGTTTGTGTGACTGATGGAGTCAAGAAAGTTGGATGTTTAAGGTCCTGTTCTCTCCCTCACACTCAGCTTACCTGGCAGAGAGCAGCATCACAAACCTGCCAGCTCTTCAAAGGGAGAAGCTGGTTCCTTTACCTCCTCCATCCTTGTAGGGAATGGGAATTTGGGGACTTCTGGGGTGCTGGTTTGTCTCACCCATGCCCTTAGGGAGGGCTCTGGGCTTGACTTTGAGTCTTCAGGGAAGACTTTGTGGTAAAAACAGGGAAGGGAAGATGTGGCTAAGGTGTGAAAGCAAGGAAGACTCCTGCTACCTCTTCTCCTGGTCTGAGGATATATATATCTCAATATACCAGTACAGCTGGTGCCCTCACCAATAGTCTTTTCCATGGTAAACCTGACTGCAGTGGTCAGGGGTTCCCCATCTACCCTGGTTTTATGCATGGGCTTAACCTGGATTTAGTCGGCTGAACAGTGGGACCACTCTTGGTACAGATGGGGATGCACCCATCCTTTACAGGTTCAAAACCAAAGCTGATGTGTCTGTAGTTGTATCTCTTCCTTACATTGTTGCATTTGCCGCTTGATAAAATGACCTGAGATGATGTAAGCTGCTTTGTTAATAAGATATAATCCTCTCCATTCCCTCATGTAGTCTTGAATTCTGCTCCAGGGATAACTGAGTTCATCCTAGATAATCTCAGCAATGAGATCTGGTTACTTTACTCTTCTTGGAAAGATAGCATAAAGGCCTGAGAGCGGTAAGAAATTAGGATTTACTGTTGGCACCTCTGACTAATGCCAGTACACTGTTTTCCAAGTACTCCTCTTTCTTTATTAACCACAAGCAGTAATGGTATCTTGAACTTTCATATGCTGGAAAATTGTGATCTGTTCTACACAATCTTAGTTTCTTCTTATTGTTATTTATCCTTTAAACAACCAGATTTTATGTCTGTAATCATATTTATTGGCTTTTGATAGGCCTCAGGAGTGTACGTTCCTCCTTTAGTTTAGCATTTACAAGATGAGCTCATACCCTTGCTAAAAATACCCAAGGAAAAACACTTGCCTGCCATTGACACTGTGCTGATAATACTCAGGTAAACCTTTGTTTATTTTTTTCCCCACTGTACCATGCCTCTTCCTGAAGATTTTGAACATTTTGTCTTGAGCTGCAGAAGGTTAAGATACACTTATGAAATGCTTTGAAGTGCCAGTAAAGACGCATGCTTTGCTTTCTCAAAGAAATCAGACCAAGTTATCTGCTATGCAAAGTATAAATAGCTGCCTGTTATAGGGTAGGTGAAAGATGTGTTATTTTCAGAGGGACAAGAGAAATCTTAAACTGACCAGCAGCTTAATATGGCAGCTTGATGGGTCGTTTCAGGGAAATATTTTGAAGCAATTCGTATTAAAAAACCTTAAACAAGGTGAGTGTGAGCTTGAAGATTTTATTCACTTACTGGCTCAAAGTATCCTGAAGGCCATGATGCTTCTAGACCTCTTTAAAATAGTGAGAAGTCCAGTGTCATGAAAATATGAAGTGTTCTCTTAACCTCTACACTGAATGGTACAGTGACGTGGAGGACTGATCAGTCTTCCTCTGAAGTATTTTTTTTTCTGATTTAGATGAGCAGTGCTTGTTTGCTTATTCTTTTCCAAAATGTGTTGTTTTATTAAAAACACCTGATACAGTAAGTAGAACCACAAGTACTCTCCTTTGCATTTTGTTCTGTTAATGTCATATAATTGCTGTCATGAGGATAGTTTAGGGTGTTCTCTGAATAGGGCCAGGACCCTTGTTGTCATGTTGGTGTGTTAAAGACACCAGTGTTCACTTCTATATTCAACTGTTTTATGAAAGAGCTAGAAAATTAAAGTAATTAAGGCTGAAAATCCCCAATGAAACTTTAACTGAGGTACCGTTGATCTATTGTATTTTGCTTTTTTTTTCCTTGTGGGTTTGATAAATGCAGTACTCTCCACACCAGTTAAAATTTCAAACTGCATGTTTTGCTATGAGCTTTCAGATGCAGTTTATTTGCTGCCTAGGTAACAAATCCAGATGTGGCACTGATCTATGTATTTTACTGAATTATGTGGAACAAGCTGAGGGAGAACACAGGAGACTGTACTCAGTTAAAGTGTATGCTCTGGTATCCCAGTGCGTTACTAGGGAAAACAAATATTGTACTCCTTGTCATTTGGATTTGTCTGGAAGTGAAACAGAAGCTTGGCATTCAGACATGAGTAACTGCCTGTCTGATTTCCATTATCTTTAGTTGACCTAAGATTGTTTTGCTTAAAAGGTAATTGCTTTGCTTATTGATTAAAGCCTTGTGACTACAGTGTTTCAACAGAGGAGAAATTCAAGCAGAGGAAAGAAGAGGATTGGCTGCTGCTACAGAAAACTAACAGTAGTTTGTGTCTTTTTATCTCTGGTAACTTTAATCTTGGAACTGGTTTTCTAAACGTGATTGGTTTTAAAATGTAAGCTTCTGAACTGCGAAGCTCAGCTTGCTGGTGAAATTGATAATAATTTTGCACATCAGTATAGTACAGGGATATGCCTTCCTGGAAGACCAACTGCATTTTCTAGAGAGTGATTCACCTGGCAAAGAAAAGTGTCAATAGTTTGCCAATAAAGAGTTTAATGAGAAAAAAAACACAGGGCCCTGCCATAACATATCTAGCCTGCTCTGTGCTGTTTAGCATGGTATCAACCCAAGATTCAATACTATAGACATTTAGAAAATATATAAAGTATTTTCTATATTTAATGATGTTAGAAATTAAGGTAATTATCACGATGCAAATAAATTTTTTCCCTAACGTACCTAGAATTGTACTGATTTCAGTGAGTGATTTTGCAGTATCAGAGCAAATTCTCCCATCGCCTGAGCTCTCATCAAACAAAAAATAATGCGACCTCAAAAAGGGTAGAATAATTTATCTTTTGCCAAATGGCTTAATTGCTAAGATCAAACAGGATTTAGCAGCTAGGGTGGTGTTTGTGGTGACTGGCCGCAGGCTCCCTCTCTGGGCTAAGTATGCCCCTGCTCCAAGCCTCTCCACCTCTGCCGTGGATTTGGGAGCAGAGTTGAGACATTCACACTTTGGAAAGCAGAGTGGTGGGACTGGAGGAGGTGGCAGGCTGAGCTTGATTTTAGTCAAAGAGCTGGGAACAGCCCTGGCTTCACTGAAGTCAGTGAGAGTTTTTCCGTGGACTTGTGTAGGGTCAGGATTATGTTGTTACAAACATGTTACGAGGGTGGCAGTGTAATAGTAGATGTTCTTAAATCTTTGGAATTACATAGGCTTTTCCCTTGGATGCTTCAGGTCAAATCCTGTCTCTTCTGTGCCCTTTGGTAATTGTGGGAACTGTAGCACACACTTGGTGTGACCAAAGTAACACGGAGGAGGATCCTGATAGTGTTGTCTCAACCTCCTCAGTAGTTTTGCTTCCTGTGTTGGTGGTTTAAATGTGGATTTGTATGTCTATGATGATAGCTCTTCTAATAGTAGCTGAGAGAAATATTGAGAATACACTATGTTATCAACATGGACTAATCTGAATTATCTTCCATTTTTTAAGTCAGTTGTTTGACTTAACAGTGGTGCGTTTGAGAGGCTCCATAAGGTAATACTAAATTAAAAAAAAAAATCACACATCTGTCAGCTCTTGACAGCGATGAATCCTAAGTAGGTATGCAAGTTATTTATGGGTATCAAAGTGATGTTCCTATTGTAGATCAGGAGCCATAGTGTGCTTCTCTCCTCTCCTGCTTTCCCCCTTGCAGTGCTGTAAATCTAACTTCTGCCCATCCTATTGTTCGAAGAAAAGCAGCCATATTGTGCTGATTGCTATTAAATTAAAGCAGAAAGGGAGGGAAACAAATGCAGAAGCCAATCTTACCAGCAGGGATACCACTATCTTTTATTTTGCCTTTTGGGGGTCACAAAGTCATGGCAGGCAGCTGACCTCTGATAACCTTTTCAGTGCCACAGCATGCAGTTTCTTTCGGAAGAACTTAATTAAACACAACTGAAGTTCCTGGCTAACATTTGTTCCTGAAAAGAGTCGTCTTTGATTGGTGTTTTCTGCTGAGGGGACAACAGAGATGCTGCTTTTGTTCTGAGGAGAAAAGTTAGCATATGTTAGTTAAGGATTTGTGGTTTCCTATAGTGGTGCTAGGTCTTTCTGAAGATTCACTGGGGTTCTCAGCTAGCACCAAAGCACCACCACAGTGGAGGACAAGCACACTGACTAACTTTAAAACTCTTTTTAAATGAGGCTACTCCTTATTGAGTGGGATGTGTAGTTTGGTCCAAGGTGAATAAAACTGTATTCTACCCACAGAGCTGGTGATGTATCTGAGGTAGTCTATGTCCCTAATATGAACCATCAGCATGTATCCACCAAAACTTCACTGTGACCCCAAGTGAGATTAATTAGAATGAGATGAGATTTATTTAGTTCTTATGTGGAAATATACTTGAAAGACAGGAAATGATAAGCAGTTCTTATGGTATGGGATATAAATCCAGAACACTGATTGAATTTAGACATCACCTGCCAGGTGAAGTGTAGTTTGATCATTTTGGCATTTTGTAAGAAGAATCAGTGACAGAACATTTTGCTAAAGAGAAAGGCTGTTTATGTCTCTGGGATATGGAACTAGGTTCTGTACTTGGTGACTGCTGAACCTCTTTGAAACAGGAAACATTACTGACAGGTTTCTAGGTCTAATTCAGGATGTGTGAGCATCTATGAGTCTTTGATGGAGGCAAACTTAAAATTTTAGGTTTACTACACTAACATCAGTCAGGAGGAACACCTTTCATTTTCTCAGCAGCACAGGATGGGATTTAGCAGCACACAGGTCACTGGTTTGGCCAGGGAAGAAGGTCCAGCTCTCTGACAGGGGGAGTGATGTCCTGATAGAGGGGCAGCTCTCATTTGCTATGGCAGCAGGTAACAGCTAAAGAGGCACTCAGTTTGTAATGTCTGTCTTTGTTTCTTGGGGTAAACTATATGGCACCTCTGTCAGCTGAGGTCCTTCTCTGCTGGTAGTCTTTTCTCACTGGGACAGGACAGGAGCTCCCTGTGAGCTCAGGGGGCAGACAGGAGCCCAGGAGCAGCTCCTGCACTTGTGGGTTGTCCTGATTGCTGCCTTGGCAGGTGAAGTGGCACTGCTTCATTGAGGGTAGTGGAATGGAGTGTGGCAAGAGATTGGGCAAAAGAATACTAGACTCCCTGGGATACTACTTCTCCGCTACTAAAGAGAGACTTGCCTTAGCAAATCCCAGCTAAGTAAAAATTTTCTCATTACTTGCTCTTTAGTTTTCTCTTTCTTCCTTTTGTCCGTGATCTTTGATACTGTATGTCTCAATCTTGCAGAAGAGACACATGGACGATGTTTGCTGATGCTGTGTTGCCTTTCTCAGAGTTTGTGTCCCTGTGCAGGTTGGAGGGTACAGAAAGCATCTGTTTTGAGGGCTAGGGCCACACAGAGCAGAAAGGATGCAGTAAAAACTGCCTGGGAAGATCAGGTTACTAACTCATTAGGGGGGATGCTTCCTGGTAACTGTAAAATGAGCTTTCATACTCCCTCATTTCTAGCATCTAATTTGCTAGGTGGTTTCATTTATTAGCATACATTCAAGAGTGTGGGCACTTATATGGTTCTTTCTTTAAGAAACAAAAACATTAACCCTCTAGTACACCACCTGTTTGCACTTCATTGTCAACTGTGAGGGGTTATTTTATTGGCTTCATTGTTTCACTTTTCATTAACTTTTTTCTTTATTAACGTGCAGGCTGCAATCGGATTTCTTTTTGCTAGAAATGGACTTTGTTTGTCATTAATACCATACTTCTGGCTGTATTTCTTTATTTAAAAGAAATAAAGCTTTTCTTTTATATCTAGTCTTTATATCTACCCTGGTCTGTGTCTCTGTCCTAGTGGCTTTCCAAATATACTTGATTTAGCTTTTCAATATGTAATTAATGCCAAACAAGTTAATTGCTTTACAAGTGTCTAAAATTCCCTTGTTTCATTTCTATTCATTTATCAACCTTCATTATACAGCCACTGTTCTACATAAGCACAAATGATTATTAATGAATGCCTAATGTTGTATTCATTAGAAAATCAGGTTAATGGCTAGTAATGAATATCTGAGCTACTTGATACTTTCAAGTATGTTTTTGTTGGTTTTGTTTTTGTGGTGGTTTTGTTGTTTTTTTTTTTTTCCTTGTTGATTACAATGCTGCTCGAATCTACAAAGAAAGCATACCTGTGTGTTAGGCCAAGTGAAACACAATGAGGTCAAACTTTTGCAAAAGCCCATGACCATTCCCATATTGCAGGTGCTTTCTCTTTAGGTGGAATGCTAAAGATATTTGACAAAGACAGACAACCTGTACCTGCCAGTTTATCCTCCAAGGATATCTACTTAAGGGGATTACTCATGTTCTTAAAACCATTTAAGGCCAGTCAAGGTGACAAAGATTATTCTTAGATGCCTTTCTACAGTCATAAGTGATTTGATTATGCAGGATTAATATCTGTATCTGGCACGTACTGAGACATACAGTAATTCTAATGAATACCATATTTCTCATTGTGGGAGTATGTGGTGCAAACTCTAATGCTTCCACATAGTTTTGCAAGCCATTAAGGTTCAAGAAGGGTGGGCACTCACATTAAAAGCAGTGATAAGTTTTATACTAGCTAAAACTTGACAAGATAGTACTATTTTGCATGTTACTATATATCCATGTGCTGTCACAGGTCAATGGGAATGAGCAGGTCTTATGTAATTTATACCACAAATGCCCAGCTGCTGTATATATTCTCATCCCACGAGATCATCTGCCCCTATGATCTTCTAAAGCAGCATTGGAAGAACACATCTGTACAACTGCAACCCCTGTTCTGATAGCTGATGCTGTGTGGAGATTTTCTAGGAAGTGAGCCACTTTAGGGTAGTTTTGGACATGGAAATACAGTTCTGCACTGAATGTTGGACAGGACCCGAGGCCTTCAGAAAATATGCTTTGGGAAAGCTGACCAGTTCTGACAAGGATAATAAGAAGTGTTTTTATAAATACATTAATGACAAAAGGAGGGCCAGGGAAAATCTCCATTCCTTACTGGATGAAGGGGGGAACAGAGTAACGAAAGACAAGGAAAAGGCTAAGGTGCTCAAAGTCTTTTTTGCCTCAGTCTTTAACAAAAAGACTGACTATCCTCAGGGCAACTGGGCTCTTGAGTCTGTCAGTGGAGATGGAGAGCTGAATATCCCTCCTGAAATCGAGGAGGAAGTAGTTAGTGACCTGCCACTTAGATCTTAACAAGTCTATGGGTCCAGATGGGATTCATCCTGGGGTGCTTAGGGAGCTGGTACAAGAGCTGGCTAAGCCGCTCTCCATCATTTATCACCAGTCCTGACTAACCACGGAGGTCCCAGATGACTGGAGGTTGGCTAATGTGATGCCCATCCACAAGAAGGGCTGGAAGGAGGACCCAGAAAACTACAGGCCTGTCAGCCTGACCTTGGCAAGGTTATGGAGCAGATAATCCAGACTGCCATCAATTGGCATGTACGAGACAACCGGGGGCTCAGGCCCAGCCAGAATGGTTTTAGGAAAGGAAGGGCCTGCCTAACCAATTTGATTTTGTTCTATGACTGGGTGACCCATCTGGTAGACGAGGGGAAGGCTGTTGATGTGGTCTACCTAGACTTCAGCAAAGCCTTTGACACAGTCTCCCACAGCCTCCTCCTGGAAAAGCTGGCAGCCCATGGCTTGGACTGGTGCACGCTTTGCTGGGTTAAAACCTGGCTGGACGACCGGGCACAGAGATTGGTGGTGAATGGTGCCACATCCAGTTGGTGTCCAGTGACCAGTGGTGTCCCCCAGGGATCAGTACTGGGCCCAGTTGTATTCAATGTCTTTATTGATGACCTGGATGAGGTGATAAAGGCTACTGTTAATAAATCTGCAGATGACGCTAAGTTGGGTGGTGGGGGTGGTGTCTGTCTGCTGGAGGGTCGGGAGATGCTGCAGAGGGACCTGGACAGGCTGAGTCGATGGGCTGAGGCCAATAATAAGAGGTTTAACAAGACCAAGTGTAGGATCCTACACTTTGGCCACAGTAACCCCCTACAGATTGGAGGATGAGTGGCCTGGCAGAGAGGGCTCTGGGAGTACTGGTTGACAACTGGTTGAACATGAGCCAGCAGTGTGCCCAGGTGGCACAGAAGGCCAATGGCCTCTTGGTTTTTATCAGGAATAGTGTGGCCAGCAGGAGCAGGGATGTAATTCTGCCCCTGTACTCGGCACTGGTGAGGCCTCACCTCGAGTACTGGGTGCAGTGAGTACTGGGCCACTCAGTTCCAGAAGGATATTGAGGTGCTGGAGTGGGTCCAGAGGAGGGCAACGAGTCTGGTGAAGGGACTGGAGGGAAAGTCTTATGAGGAGAGGCTGAGGGAGCTGGGGTTGTTCAGCCTGGAGAAGAGGAC
>JANHGN010026990.1:117299-137194 GCA_024605025.1 Megaceryle maxima
GCATAAAGAAGAGTGTGGCCAGCAGATCGAGGGAGGTTCTCCTCCCCATCTACTCTGCACTAGTGAGACCTCATCTAGAGTATTGTGTTCAGTTCTGGTCTCCCCAGTTTAAGAACAGGGACAGGGAAATACTAGAGAGAGTCCAATGGAGAGGTACAAAGATGATGAAGGGACTGGAACATCTCTCTTATGAGGAAAGGCTGTTTAGCCTGGAAAAGAGAAAACTGAGAGGGGATCTTATTAATGTGAAGGGTGGGTGTCCATTAGAAGGGGCCAGTCTCTTTTCAGTTGTGCTCTGTGATAGGACAAGAGGTAATGGTAGTAGGGTGAAACACAGGAAGTTCCGCCTCAACATGAGGGAAAACTTCTTCCCTGTGAGAGTGACAGAGCCTGGAACAGGCTGCCCAGAGAGGTTGTGGAGTCTCCTTCTTTAGAGACTTTCAAGACCCACCTGGATCTGTTCCTGTGTGGCATGCCCTGGGTGTTCCTGCGCTGGCAGAGGGATTGGACTCGATGATCTCCAGAGGTCCCTTCCAACCCCTACCATTCTATGATTCTACTTTTTAAATATTTTGCAGCCTCTCCCTGGAGGTATTTAAAAGACAGATGGATGTGGTGCTGAGGGATATGGTTTAGTGCTGAACTGGCAGTGATGGGTTAACAGTTGGACTTGGTGATCTTAAAGGTCTCTTCCAACCAAAATGATTCTATGATCCTATTACACAGCCCACGTGGATGGAGTATTACAGGTTGGAGACATTTACTGCTGCATTGTAAGTGGAATCTCACAACTGCTGTGTTGCATTCAGCATAGCTTTGTGTGCTCTGCCCTATAAGCACCAGTCCTCTATTCGTGGAGGGTTGTTTGGCTCTTAAGTGCTCTTCACTGACAACCATCCTGCCCACAAACGGGGAAGGTTTGCATTTTTGACCCTATCCTCCCATTGCAAGGAGGATAAAGACCCCCAGCAGCAAAAAGTGTAACATGTAAATGATATGCTTGGTAACTCAGTATTATTGCTGGCAGCTGGGGAAGGGTTGGTGGGAGCAGGTAAGGGTGAGATAGCAGGTCACCTACAAGTCAAAGACTTGTACTCCTCCTGGACTGAGGGACAGAGCTTGGCACATAACACAGGGGAGTCATGGAATAGCACAGCTCGTCTTTGCCAGATGAGCCAGACCTACAAGATGAGGGCAAGCAAACATCCAATGGGAAACACCATCTTAGACCTTCCTTTTCCACCCAGAAATTTAACCCGTTTTTAGATCTTTTTAATAAGTGCTATTGTCACATCAGTAGTATACAGCATATCCAAAATTCACAGCATAACACTAGGATATATTTTTGTGCTTTTTTTTTAACATACTTTATTTCAGCTGCAGTTTTTAGGAATTTCAATTCCCATCAGGCTTGGAGAGAAAGATTTATCATGCTGTTGGATAGCTCTTGATCTTCTAACTGATTAAATAACCCTTTTTTCACACACACAAGGATTATAAAGCAATACAAAACAACAACAAATAAAACCTTGCTTGGTGTAATCTTTAGTACTATTTCTAGTACTATCACCTTTTGCATTTAATATGCTGTTCAGATTACTGTGAAGAATATTTTAGGAACACAGATTTTGAAGCATTGATTTTATTATTCATCTGCTGTGTAAGAATCAAAATGAGCTTTATAGGTGCAATTTTCTCTTCACTAGAGGTACAAAGGACAAAAATTACAAGAATAATTTCATCTTTCTCTTTCAAATAAAAATAAATAGATGAGTTCATCAAGGAAATTGCTGACCTGTTACAGTTTTTCTTTCATTTGCTAATGATCCCCTTTTTCAGTGAATGAAGCTTGAGCCTGGTGATTTTTCCTCCAATGTGTACATGTATATGTGGTAAATTAATGTCAGTATGCTGGGGAAGATGGTAGCCACAGGCCAGGGCTTTCCGTTGCCATGGATCCATTGCAGATCTCTTTGATTGTAGCTTGTTAGGGCTTTGTTTAAACAAGGAGGAACTGGGGAGAGAAAAAAGATTTTCAGCTATTTCTGTCATTTACATTTTAACTGTTCTAATTGTCATAATTTCCTTCCTATTTATGATGAATGGTTAGGGGAGTAAGGCTTCAGAGGTGACCACTGCACTCTTCAAACTCAGGCCACACACTCTGTGTTTTTTTCCCTGTGCTATTCTGGCATGCAAAGGATATAACCTGCCTCAGACTGCCTGTGGGAGACAACGTGCTGTACCTTAAATACATACATATTCATCACCTGTAAAATAGTGTGTGAACTGGCAGCACTTAGAGCATTAGTTTTAGAAAATAGTGCTCAATTCCAGTGTGGTCTCTGATTTGGTCAACTGTGGCACTTGTTTGAAATCACCAGAGTGTTTTAAATAGAGAAATACACCCTTTAATATTTTCCACTGCTGTTTGTATTGGCACCAGCTTTATGCTGAACACAGGCTGGTGCATGTGAAAAGCAATGATCATCTCCGAGCACAGCAGTGGGTACCTGCCTGTGCTGCAGCCGCTGCTGTTGTGTCAGCGTGGGGGACAGTCATGGTGACAAAATGTCAATGGTTGTTCAATGGCTTGGTGGTTCTTGTCCCTCAAGCTGTACAGTTGTAAAAGTTGTAGCCACAAAGATGACAACCTGTCTGGGAAAGAAAGGAGATGGACTGACTTAATTTTGCCCAAGGAATTATCTAGCCCACATTTGCCTGTATTAATCTGAATCACTATTCCAGTGGGCTCATGCTTTTATTTGGCCAACATATGGAAGATTCCTCACTTGTCTTTTTTTTTTTTCCTTTCCTTACATTATTTGCAGCAGATAATCCAAGCGTTCGTTTGTAGCAGCTTCTTCATGTTGCATTTTCCTGTTATAAATGGTTCTTAAAGCAAGACACATCATTTTCCTCTTCCAAATATCAGGGCTTGCAAAAGCAAAGTCCAGTCTTACGGTCCTGAGGTGTGCAATGTGCTGCTAGAGTCAGCAGTGGGTGTGTGCAGAGGTCTTCAGGGATGCCCCAATACTTCAAGTCCAGGCTCTCTAACAGCACCTAGAATGAAATAATTTCTTGCTGCCCAAGGTATGTAGGAGCTTGCAGAATCTCTGCATTTCTCTGTAACACAGTGGCTTGAGAATTTCACTTTGACTGTAGAGCTGCAGGGAGGCTGCTTAGTCTCTAATGGGCCAAAACTGCAGGTTTTGGTGCAAAATCTGAGCCTGGAAAGGGAAGAGAGGAGGCAGGCAGGGAGGCTGATAGTCTCTGATGGGCAGAACCTGCAGATTTGGGTGCAAATTCTGATCCTGGAAAGAGAAAGAGGAGGCAGGCAATGCTGGAGTGCCTGTGGCAACATAGGTATTCTGGTAATACCCTCTAGTGGAGACAGGAGGTCTGCCAGCAAAAGGAGGGGGGTGTGGGGTTGCCAGCAAATTTAAACGCCAACTTGAACAGCTTCAGGACAGCTTTATCAAATAACTGTATGGCTGCTGCACATTTGTGTATAGGAAATAATTCACTAGTGCATTTCTGCTAGTTAGAGAATGTAATTTATTTCCGAGACTCCTAGCTACAGTTGTTAGGCAGGTAGGGCTGTGTAGTGTAGTCTGATCTTTTGCTACACTATTCTCAGTTATATATTTACCTGGGGCTAAAGTATTGCATTTCTAATGAAATAATTTACACTCTGTATTGAATAACTACATAATATAAAGGCTGTTATCACTTCTTTTTTCTACTTGTGGTTTCCTGGTGACTGCAGGTAGCAGAGGGGAGAATTTGTGTGCTATTTCTCACTGCTACTGCTCCTTCAATTCCCTGCAAAGTCCATGGAAACACAGCAATGTCTGCTGCTGAAATAGAAGTGGTGTGAGAATTTAGCTTAATAAATAAGTAAATACGTGAACAACAACAAAACCTTCCTAATTCATTTGCATGTGGAAAGTTGCATGTTGTTTTGTCAAGATTTATAATAATGTTAGACTGGGATGATTGGATATTTTTCAGTAATTATTATTCTGGCATATCTTCTGCTTCTGTACTAAACCACATTGATTTTGGAAGGAATGGAATTAAATCATGTTGCTCTTCTGTGATGTCTCTCTTTTGTTACGAGATAACATCAGTGCTATGGAGGAGCCTCAAGAAATGACCAATATACATGAACCAAAAAATCTCTAGTCTCTGCATCTATCACTCAAGTAAAGGATATTACTTTAAATTGGCATATGCTATTTTGGAGGAAGAAAATATGTTGGAGATCTATGCTATGTTGCTTCTTGAGCAATTTAACAAGTTATCATTCACTCACAAAAGCTACATGAGAAATTGTTTGTTTAATAATACAATAGACATAAGTTTGATATTATTTTAGGGAAACATTTTAGCATAAAATATCCCAACAATTACTTTTTGTTTTTCTAAATGGAAAACAAACTGCAGTAGGTATTGCAGAATGAAATATAATAGGAAAATAGAAATGATGATCCTTTAGCATCTGTACTTAACATATTAATGCTTATAATGTGATTAACTTTTTGATTTTATTACCTGGTTAAGTGAGAAAACTTTTGATGACATCGTATTTTGGATGACTTTTGTATGCAAAGACCAACCTTTACTACTACTTGTATCATTTTGTTTTGAACACAGCTAGAAAGGATATAAAGTATGACCTGTTGGTCCAGATATTTCAGTGGTCTAGAAGTTTGATTTCCAAGGCAAAAATAACTAGGATTAGCAAAATGCAGCCCCCGTAATCTGTGAGGAAATGATCGGTGATCTATTCTGCCACATAGATGTGCACAAGTCTATGGGACCAGATGGCATCCACCCAGTGATACTAAAGGGGCTGGCAGAAGTGCTCACCAAGCCACTCTCCATTATTTATCAACAGTCCTGGCTAACCAGGGAGGTCCCAGTTGACTGGAAGTTAGCAAAGGTGACACCCATCTACAAGAAGGGCTGAAAGGATGATCCTGGGAACTAAGACCTGTCAGTCTGACCTTGGTGCCAGGGAAGGTTATGGAGCAGGTCACCTTGAGTGCCATCACACAGCACATACAAGACAACCAGGTGATAAGGCCTAGTCAGCATGGGTTTAGGAAAGGCAGGTCCTGCCTGACTAATCTGATCTCCTTCTAGAACAAGGTGACCTGCCTAGTGGATGAGGGAAGAGCTGTGGACATTTTCGACCGGGACATTAATAAAGCCTTTGTCACTGTCCCCCACAGCATTCTTCTTCAGAAACTTATGGTGCAAGACTTGGATAAATACACTCTGGCTGGATGGCTGGGCTGAAAGAGTGGTGGTAGTGAATGGAGCTAAATCTGGCTGGTGTCCGGTCACAAGTGGTGTTCCCTAGGGTTCAGTACTGGAGCCTGTTCTCTTCAATATCTTTATTTATGATCTGGATGAGGGGATTGAGTGTACCCTCAGTAAACTGGCAGATGACACCAAGCTAGGTGTGTGTGTTGATCTGCTAGAGGGTAGGGAAGCTTTACAGTGGGACCTGGACAGGTTAGATCAGTGGGCCAAGGTTAATTGCATGGGGTTCAACGAGGCCAAGTGCTGGGTCCTGCACTTGGGTTATAACAACCCCATGGCAAGCTACAGACTTGGGGATGTGTGGTTGGAAAGCTGCAAGTTGGAAAAGGACCTGGGGGTATTGACCAACAGCCGACTAAATACAAGTCAGCAGTGCCTGCAGATGGCCAAGAAGGCCAATGGCATCCTGGCTTGTATTGGAAACACTGCGGCCAGCAGGGATAGGGAGGTGATTGTCCCCCTGTACTCGGCACTGGTGAGGCCACACTTTGAATATTGTGTTCAGTTCTGGGCCCCTCACTATAAGAAGGACACAGAAGTGCTGGAGCGTGTCCAGAAAAGGGCAACGAGGCTGGTGAAGGGCCTGGAGAACAAATCCTATGAGGAGCAGCTGAGGGAGCTGAGATTGTTTAGTCTGGAGAAGAGGAGGCTGAGGCGACACCTTATCACACAACAACATGAAAGGAGGTTGGAGCGAGGAGGGGGGCAGCCTCTTCTCCTTGGTGACATGTGACAGAACCAGAGGGAATAGATGTAAGCTGCACCAGGGGAGGTTTAGGCTGGATATTTGGAAACATTTCTTCACTGAAAGGGTTATCAAACATTGGAATGGTCTGCCCAGGGCAGTGGTGGAGTCACCATCCCTGGAGGCATTTGAATGGTGTGTGGACCTGGTGCTTAGGGACATGGTTTGGTAGTGAGCTTTCAGTGCTGGGTCAAAGGTTGGACTGGATGATCTTGAAGGTCTCTTCCAACCAAAGACATTCTGCGATTCATCTGAGACCTGTAGTTTTGGTGACTTCAGAGGAGTGGCTCTAGATTTACAACTCTGTAAATGACAAGCTTAATTAGGCCTGTTGTGTTGCTTGCTTAAATTCCTATGGGCTCAGCTTTTTAAGTTGCTTCCTAGGATTTTAGTCAAGCTTAGATAAAGCAGCATTTAAAGAAAATACTTAGTGTTGGGTTAATGCTGTTTCCTTTGAAATTAGGTGTGAGTTTTGAAAATCCTATCAGGGCTGTCCATCATGGTGAAGCCAACAGGATTAGTTACGCTTAAGTACATTGGCACACTAGGTGCGGCACCTTAAATTTGTCTGAATGCAACCTAAAACCAGGAGCCAAGGTTACCTTCTGAACAGCGAAGCACCAACATCAGGTTAAGATGTATTGATTCAGACACGCTGCTGAATAAGACAACGGCATGTTGCTGGAGCAGCTCTGAAGTGACAAGCTCGCTGATGGCTTGTTTACTCTCTGTGGAAAGCTTCTCTTCAAGAGAAAAATCACATCTCTAAAGATAAAATGATATGAAATTGCAGTTTAGGATTGTGTGAGGCTATTATATATTATAAGGCGTGAGAGGGATAAATGGTGGGGAACAGGAGGTGCAGCAACAGAACAGTGTAATCTTCCCTCCAGTATAAGCCACTTAAATTCACCTACCAGACAGGTCCTCTAAGGCACTACCATTCATGGTTGTACTCTGGAGGGAATTATTTCAGCTATGATCTGAAAGGCAGCCAACCCGTAAGGTACTGGCCTGCTACTGGTTCACATATTTTTATCACAGATTTCTGGAGTTTGGTTTTGTGTTATTTTTATTAAGTATGACAGAACGAGCCCCACATCCTTGAAATTAAAGGACATTGGCAAATTCTAGTAAAACATTTGCTTTTTTTCATTTACCAATTGGAAAGAGATTCCTTATCTTTTTTCTTCTAGAATTATACAACTAGTCAAGATCAAAGTACAAATAAATTAGTCTACAGTGATTTTTTAATTTATTATTTAGAAAATGAAATGGTGAGTAGCAGAGGAAGAGCAGTTCAGCTTGTGCTGAATTGAGCCCTGAATTCCTGTGTCGTTGAACAGATCAGTTGTGCTCATGAGCTAAACAGATGGGTGGAAATGCAGGATCATCTGTCTCCTGAGTCAGTTCCTTGCCATGGTCTCACCATTCTGCTCCTGAGAGGTGCTGGGGCTGGACCACGGCTGCTGCTCATGATGCAGGACCAAACATGGAAGGGCAGTACCAGGTGACAAGGATGAATGGGAGGCAGCACTTAGCACAGCACAGTTACTGTAGCAAAAATTGTGAAACTAACTGCAATATATGATGCAGATCAAGACACAAAAATAGTCCTAAATCTCTTCTTTTTGTATATAAAATCCTAAAGGAGTAGTAAACAGTGTTTTGTATGATGCTAGCTGTAGAGAGAAAAATGCAGTAAGTTCTCCTGCTGTTTTTCTTTCTCTGTATATAAAGGTATGTTTTCTCTCTCAAGAACAGTCTAAATATCCTGTTAATGCCTTACGTGTAATATTAGCAAAACCCTTTTCAAGTTAGATTACACTATTTTGATTCGTTACTCATCAGTATGTGTAATTATCATTTAACAATGTTATGAAGGACTGATGAAGGGAAACAGGTGTTTAAACATGCGGTACCAGTAGTTTGATAAATCATTTAATTCTCTTTATTGGTGCATTTTAAAGACATCTATTCAAGGAGGGAAAACAATGAGGTACTATATAGTCATGAGTGTTTGCAAGGGAAAGAAAAAAGATACTTGGTCAATTTTTGCAGCAAATAATTTTTAATTAACAAGGGTGAGCTTTTTAATGGTGTTATAACATTATATGAAGATAGAGAAGAGAATGGCCTTCCAGTATCTTAAGGGGGCCTACAAGAAAGCTGGGGAGGGACATTTTAGGCTGTAAGGCAGTGATAGGACTGGAGGGAATGGATTAAAACTAGAGATGGATCGATTCAGGTTACACATTAGGAGAAATTTCTTCACCATGAGGGTGGTGAGACACTGGAAGAGGTTGCCCAGTGAGGTGGTGGAAGCCCCACATTGGCAGAGGTTTTTAAGACCAGGCTGGATGGGGCTCTGAGCAACCTGCTCTAGTGGGAGGTGTCCCTGCCCATTGCAGGGGGGTTGGAACAAGATGATCTTTAAGGTCCCATCCAACCCTGACAATTCTATGATAATGAGGTGTATTAGGATTTTAGATAGCAAAAAATTTATATCCTCAGATGGGATTTAGACCCATAAAATGTTTCTGAGTATTAGAGCAATAAAAAACACAGTTTGGTCCTGAAAAGCCAAGTATGATTTTTCAAGTCCATACACTGGAGGTGCTGCTGCCAGAAGGTGGCTACCAGGACCATAAGGAGGGCCAGCACAGCCCCATGGGTGAAGTGATGCCCACCTTGCCTGCCCCACACTGGGCTTAGCTGTGGCTGTTACCTCTGAGGGGGGGCAGCATCCCTGCTGGAGAACACCAGGGGGAAAAAGCCATCTCTTCAGAGTTTGGGATCTTCAGGACTAGGCAGCACTGTGAACTTCTGCCTAACTGTGTCCTTGAATGAGAAAACTCCCACTTACATCCAGGTAATTCTTTCTGGAAGAGGTGCTTGAAAAACCTCCATGGTTGTGAGCTGAACTTTACCAGTAGCAATGGTCTTCCTGGCCATTGCAGCTTGTTTTTTCATAATTATTATTATTTAGCTACCAAGTTTTAATTAATATAGGATAATAGAGCCTTTTAAAAAGTAATCTTTATTTGAGTTAAAAAAGTGTGCTTTTTTATTTTATTCTTTCAGCAGATTTTTCTTTAGTGTCCAATGTGAACATAAATGAACTATTTTGCCTTCTGAAGCAGCAGCTTTTGTATGGAGGTCTGGCAGGCACTCGTGTAGCCAGAGCAGGCTGTCTGAAACAGTTCCATAATGCAGCAGGGCCAGCACTGAACTTACTTTGAACAGCAGTGTAGCACATCTGGCTCTTCTTTTTCTGTATCAGACAGGCTGAAGTTTATGAGGTGATTCAGGACACCTGTATTTAGTCTTTTTGCTCTGTTTTATTGTTGAAGATCAGTTTAAACATCCTGGGTGAGTATGGTGTTAATGCTGCAGCCTGACAGTTCTTCCAGGGGAGACTTTGCTGCCTGTTTTTGGAGGAGTGGCAGATATCTCCAGAGAGAGGGCAGTTCAGCCATATCTCCCAGTCCTGTTGCTGCTCTGGTGACTTCATATCTCTTTTTTTTATCACTCTTCAACTAGTATTCATCTAGTTCCATGGTACTTCACTTGCTGTGTTTCTGAAGAACCATTCTCTGCATGAAAGAAACCTATGGTTACCAATGCAGTGATTGCTCTTCTGAGAGGTAAAAGGGGGCTTGCATTAGCAGTTGTGTTATTACCTTTCTAACGTGCCCCAAAGCAAGCAAATCTATGCTCTGCCTTATGGTGAAATCTATTGCAAGTGATCCTAATGATCCCTGTCAGCCATAAAATGCACACATAAAAAATAAACATAAGGTGCTGTTTCATGATTACACCTGTGTTACTCTGCCTGATAATTTTGTTTTCCCCTGTATGATATTCTGTTATTCGTGAAAATGGTGTCTTTCCAAAATGACTGACTTTATGGGCAACCTTAGTGTTTCTTTTCCTCTGTTTACTTTGTCTCCTAAATGCTGTTATGTATCATTAACCGGGAGGCTAAAATTATTGCACCTGCTGCACCAAATAAGCTGACTTTTTTCTTTCATTTCTCATTGATCACCTTGTTCAAATTAGTTCTTGGAATGCTTGACAGCTACAGAAATCTTCCATCTTGCCTGTGCTTTGCTTTAATTAGGCAAATTTATTTATTATTTCAAAGGTAATGCTTACAGTGAACCAAACTACTTTGAGCAGATGTGACTGTATAAACTGAATCAGACCTTGGGCAGAGCCAGTTCAGAGACCCTGTGTCAGCTTTTACTGCTTGACTTGTAGACTCATCTTTCCTACCTTTTAACACAACTGACAACCTGAGCAAGGTGGTATTCTGCTCAGCAGTCTGTCCCTTTAGCTTTCGAGGATTTTGGTGTGAATCCCATAAGGATGAGGCTGTAAGGCTGTAGTTTTCTTTGGGATAGGGTGTCCCCCATGGTCTGCTCCTGACAGAAGTAAAAATAAAAGTGTAGGATATCTGTGTTTTATAAATATTCCCTAGCTGCTAAGAACTTTTCCTTGGTAATATGGGCATCAAATGTTTTCACTGGGGAATTTCTTTGCTCTGTACATGCAGTTGGCTCTTTTCACGTCTAGTGTACATCATGCCTAACCCAGCCTTTCAGCTATCATAAAGCACTATACAAATTTGCATGTGGAGGTGGCTGTGCAAATGGCAACTCCTTTAAAGGCTGTATTCCATTTAAGGAAGGAGCTTGGGGATAAGTATAGGTGATCAGCAATGACTTTGTCCAAGTGACCTACCCCCTGGTTTGCCAGGTGTCTGATGCCTGGGCCTCGCGAGATCTGTGCTAACATTTTGCTGAATTGCTTTTTATTTTATTTTTTTTTTCCTTGAAGACTTCAAGAGCACATTCCTACAGAACTCAGTGTTGGTAGCTGGCCTGTTATTTCCCTGTGGGGTAGGTAGGGCCTTGCTCAGGCACAGAGATCACCCCCGAAGCTCCTGGGAATCATGCTTAGGAGATGTTTAGCAGAGGGTCATTTTAGAGGAGCAGCTGCTGCAGTTTCAGGCATCCAAGCCAGGTCCCTGCTCTCAGTCCTCTGCCAGAGATGCTTCTCTCTTCTGGTGTATGGTATATGGAGTTTAGGAAGCTGAGCCTCCTTATTTAGGCAGCTAAATATGGACCCCCCCTCCTTAATTTCCCGAGGGTTCTGTCAAAGACAGACCCCTGCTACATGCACACTGTGGGACCCATCAGTGAAAACACGGCTTCTAGCTCCTTCACCTATTGCCTGCAGTGCCAGCATTGCTTGTATTCACTGTGCTACATGCTCTTCCTGGCCAAGGGGCTTTTTCTTCCGCAGAGCACCTTCCAGCCTATGACTGTGCCTATGATTTCAGCCCCTTTCCTCAGATGATGTCTAGTGCATTATACTGTAAGAAGTTATCAGGGTGCAGAGCTCATTCGGCTCATCATGTCAGTGATGTGGCACCCAGAGAAACACCAGCTTTTGTGATGAAATATTACCATTTTGTCAGAGGGCTCCAAAACTTAAAAGTTAACTGAGCTGACTTCAGAGGGAGGGGAGGGCTTTGGGCACTCTGTGGACACTCAGTCATTTTAATATGGCTTTTGTGTCTTCATAAAAAAAAAATGTAACTTCTGGTATCAGTTGCATGAGAGTTGATGTTTAACTTTTTGGCCTTTAAGAAATTATAGTTTGACATTAAGTTTAACTTTCCTGGCTAATGAAATTATCATGATGGAACAGCCCAAGTAAATAATAAATACAATAACTCTTCTTTGCCTGTTCTGTGCTTCTACTATTCATAATTTTTAGAACCATAGATATTAGATACACTTACGTAAGACTTAACGAACAGTAATTATCTTTTGGCTAAAGAAAAAGCCCAAACGAATGCTAAGCTGCATTATCGCTTGGCTTCTGACATGAGCTGATAATCAGATTTTCTTGCTTAAATCCATGGTGCTTGAACAATGCTACCCACTGTCTGTCCTTCCCGATATTACCCTTAATTAGAAAGAACAGAAACACAAATCTGAATTATTTCAAAATCTGGTTTCCATGGTCAGTGGTTGGAAGGGCTTAACTTTATTACAAATAAACCTGGCTTTATTTACTAATGAAATCTGAAATGCTAGGCCTGTAATGGTAGATAGTCTATTAGTATGGTGTTTACATGCTGAAAAATCTTGTGTGGTCAAAGTATTTTGTAATAAATCATTAAGTAATTGAATTATGATTCTTTTATCCAATTAATAAAGCAGAAAAGGAGACACATAGGAAGCCCTATACCATAGTTTAGGCAAGCAGTGGTACTTTGTTCTTTAGTCTGGCTTTTTGTATATAAGATTTTTTAAGATACATTTGGCAAATGCCTCTTTCTATCTTTCCATACATATGAAATTTTGATTTGTCTTTTCTCCTAATCCTTTGTATTTACTGGCTTCTTGTTTCTGAACACTTCACACTAAAAACTTATGTATTTTTATTTTATATATATGGGGAAATAACTGTATTTAGTTCTTTTTACTTGATTAGAGGATTGGAAGCCCCTTTTTCACCTCTAAATAAAATCTTTTGATTTGCAGTGATAACTTTGATTCTTTATAAAGCACCAGAAAGGTTATTTTATGCTACCCAAACTCTTTTAACTTCTCTCTGATATAATTTCAAATTTGCTTCCATAGTTACTGTTGTGGTAAAACATAGCTTTAGCAAAACATAATTTTAGATCTACCACAAAACCAGAGGAGTAGGAATACATAAATAATTCATTTACTGCATGATTTTTGTTGCATTACATATATACATGAAGCACTTGTTAATGTACCAACACGCATACAAAACTTACATCAATGGTAGGAGTTTACTGCAGCTTTTTCAACCTATCTTTAATTATTTTGGAAAAAATTCATACATCAATAGATATTTTGTTCATAATAAATAGCTATTTAAGAGAAAAGCCAGGAAGAAAACCACAGTGTTCTTGGCAAGCCAACAATTGAAAAACACAGGTGCCAGGAGTAGGTATAGGCCTAAAGTAAATAGTTATGTTGTTTGGGGTTTTTTTAGTCAAAAGAAGGTACCTTTCACTCTGAGATTAATTTTTTTTTTAATATTTGCAATCCACAACCAATAGCACATAATGCCACTTTTCTTTCTTCCTTGACAAGGGGAATAGCTTGTGGTAACAAGCAGATACTTGAGTGGGCTGTGTGGCATGAGGTGTACCATCAGCCAAGAAAATCAATATTTACTGTTCTAGTATCTTTGTGGTGTGGGAGCTTGCCTTGTTTAAAAAGAGGATTGTGTATAATATATAAGGCCTTGCTTTTAGTTAATCAAAAGAGGGGTATTACTGAAAAGGGCATGTTCTCTACAATGAGTCACACTTAACCTTCCATGTCCTATAGTCCTGGTCTGTTCGTTTATTATGCAAAAGAAATCAAAGTGTAAACAGTAGAATGATTAGATCCAAGAGGTGCTTGCAGTCATTCTCTTATTTAGAAGCATTTGTTGCAGCATAATAAATATTCCTAAAAACAACAGTAAAAAAGGTATTTGCTGACCATCAGGGTGAGTCCCCAGCCACCATCGGTGTCCCACAGGCTGATGCCTCTTCATGGCTTATGAAAGCACAGTTCTCCTGGCAGGGATTGAGCAAAGGCCAGTGGAGAGATGCATCAAATCTGTGCTATGGACACGTGCTGAAATACAGGTCTATGCACTACTTGGCATAATAAACTTTTGCCCTCAAGGGAACATTTGTAATGAATAATACAATTAAGAAATCTCAGAAACAGTTTCCCAATAATAATGGTTTACTTTTCAAGATTACATTTTACTGGAAATACTCAGATCTCAGTTTTGCATTGATTTTGCACCCTACACCTCTTTTCACTCTATGTTACGAAAAGAGAGTTTAATCCACTGTGATAATTTGTCATACTACCTTTTCCTGCCCTGAGCCTTTCATCTGTAATTGTTTAATTCATAGTGGGGAACTATTAACAAGGAAAACAGATGCTAGAGATGGCTACAGGGAAGCAATGAAGTATGCGGGCCAATTTGGTGAAACGGAAAGGTACTTACGGAATGGAAATTATTGTTCATTTCAGTGTTCAGCTTTCTTCTTCTCTTTCTTCTTCTATGGTTTATTAGGCAGATGCTGTTTACGGTGCCACACTAACTTCTATTTATGGGCTTCAGTTATGCAGGAGCATAAACCTCTACTTTGTAAAACTCTTGATCCTGTAGAAAGCTTTCAAATGTGTCAGAAACTATGAGAACTGCTCATAGTTTAATGAAAAAACAGAGTGGTGGAGAGTTCCTAAGTCAGCTGTCTCACTGTTTTACACTCGTTTTTCTTTTGTCTTCTTAGCTAGGATTGCAGGATTTGGGAATCCAAAGGGGAAGAGGGAGTCAGTGTGCAACTAAAGGGTAGAAATATTTTTCAAAATGTTGTGCACAGAGAACAAAAGCCTGTGGAGAAGGATGCTAAAGGAGCACATTCAGTTTCCCGGAGGCTGTGTTACCCCAAGTCCTGAGCCCAGCTCTAAAACCAGGGCTTGGCTTTGAGGACTGGTGGAGGGATGTTTTCCACTGAGCTGCTTCTTCCCACTAACTCCCTGTGAGGTCTGCCCCCTTGGTGAGTAAAATCTGGGAGGTGATTCCCCTGCTCAGAAGAATACACATGAACATCCAGGTAATAAATTTGTGTTTTCAATCCAGGGAGGCTTAGGAGGTTATCACTGTGGAGCTTTGCTGTTTGATATCTTTAAGAAGAAAATACAATATATAAGAGAAGTTTAGATGTGTGCTAGTAGTGTGGGTACACAAATACAAATTCTGTGCAAAAACATTATGTTTAGTGTCTAATAGAACTCAAAGTGGTGAGGAGTTATTTTTTATGGCTTCATTTGTACAATGAAATTATTCTTGCATTGTATGTGGTAGCATCATCTTGTGGCATAGACCTACATTTGAATCAGAACACATACTGTTTTTATGTTAATTTTTTAAATTTCCACAATTGTGAATGAATAAAATAAAAATCATATAGCAATAAATTCCTCTTTCTTGCTTATTAGCTGCATAAACACATCATGTGTTGCTTATTGAAACATTTTCTTGCTACCTTTGTCTTTTTCAATAATGATGGTTGTAAATTACCTAAGCATACCAGTACATTGTTTCATGCTAATAACTATTTCATTATCTGGCTTAATCTTGTGCATAGTCCAGTCCTGGTGGGTGGCAGCAGAATGGGAGAAGAACAGTCCAATCTCCATTTAAGAATTCTTGAGTGAGGACACTGCTATATTTCCCCTAGGCCAACTGTCCCAAACAGCTATGTTATCCTCAGCACCTCATCCTTTTCTATGTCCACCTTCCCACTTGTGGATAATAGTGTACATTTATTGATCTTTTCAAGATAGTAATCTTCAAGATAATTTTTGCAGGTAGGAATTCTGGCCTTTGTCTCCTGCCATGTTGTAGCTGAGGAAAGCTTTCATTGTGGTTTGTCTTTTCTGTATTTCAGTATAACTTTGACACAAAATTCCCCTTTTTTTCAAGATGGGCTGGAAGTGCACTAGAAACATATCATACTGATTTCCATGAATACCATATTTTTTTGTCTTGGAACAAGCCATGGTGATACCTTGGCATGCAGAATTTACTTAGGAATATTTCCTTCTAGTTGTTAGGATTTAGCAGGAGGGACTTTGTAACCTTTTAGCTTACTCTAAAAAGCGGAAGGTCCAGTTTGTTTCCTACCAGTAGTCTAGGGTCAAATGTTTGCTCAGTGAGGAGCAAGCCATGTTCTATATAGTTTCCAGCTTCAGAGGAGAATTGGTGTGAGGCCAAATGCCAAGTACTTCGGAAATTTCTTCCAGTAGACTAAAGGCTCCAGTTTATCTCAAATTATTGCAAAAAGGGCAGAGATTCAACACGGAGAGTCTTGATAAGAAGTTCATATTTAGGAACTGCCTTAAATCCTTAGCAATAAGGGTTTTTTTTTGAAAGATATGTCTAGAATGGGAGATGGTGGTGTAATTTCTCTGGATTTTTGTCTTCTAGGCTTAGAGATGTGAGAATTTTCTGAAATGTATTTTGAAAGTGACAGAACAAGTGTGATTTAGGCATATAATTTCCAGCAATATGTGGGTCAAAATGAAAATGTTATTTGAGTTAGGTTGCAAGAATGTTTAGTATTAATTCATAAAATATTTAAGTGTTCTCAGACTGCATCTGTGTAGAGGTTGCAACTTAAATGTCTGACACAGAGAAGACTGATATAAACAGACATGAAAACTAGTTGATTCCTTGGCATTGAAAAGAATATTGGGGAAAACAGACAAGTTGGAGCATTCTGACTCTTTTTCAAATTTTTATAGGGACTAACTTCACCCTGTGTGTGTAAATAAGTTGTCATTCCTAGAAGAACAGGAAATTATTTTATTGATATTATCAGATATTGCTGTTGCAATTTTAAATCTTTATTCATTATTATAAAGTATGGACAACCCACTTTTAAAGTTGCCTGCTACCATTGATGATTGAAGGAAATGAGGGCACACTGACAGATTTAATTTTTTTGTATTTGCTGGCAGCCTTAGGCAGAATCTTTTTACCAGTTTCATCTGTAACAGTGTTGCTGCTTCTGAGAAGAGTGTCAAGGAAAACAAGTTCACTTTGCTAATGTGGAAAGATTTAAGACTGTTTTCTTAAGAAACAACAGTGCTCCCTGAGAGCAGGGACAAGATCTCAAGCAGGATTTATGCCTCTATCCAGGATTTGCCTGAAGTTTGCCAAGTGTATAATTCAAAAAAAAAAAAAAAAAAAGGGGGTGGGGGAAGCCTGTGCTTAGAGAATTATTAGGCAGCTAAATTTTCATGGAAAAGTCCCCAGACACTGAAAGCTCCCTCCTTTGCATCCCTCTGAGCCTCTCTCCCCAGGGCTGCCTGCTCAGGCAGAGCTCCAGTGGTGCAGGACTAACAGCCCAGGGACTTGGGATGTGTTCAGGTAGTCTCTTCTTATGGCTGGGGAGTACAGAGGTGGCTGAAGATTCTGTACAACCACAGAGGCAATGTAGTAAGTTAGCTTTGGATCCGTTGTAACTTCTCTCTGCCAGCTGAGACTTGGTCATTCCCTGTCTGAGTTGTCTTCTTTCCTTTCACAGCAGATCACCCAAAGGCACAGCATTTCTTGTCATTTGTGACTGACATTTATGCATTATTATTTAGAGTGGAATTAACAGAATTGCTCCTCTCAGTTTAGACTGGTCGAGTTAGCCTTTGTATTTGATAGCATGCATACCTTTTCCTTTTTCCAAGCATAGGAATGATGAAAGCTAATTTATCAAGTTCACCTTGATTAAAACTGGAAAGGCTAGGGAGTAGCAAAGAGTAGGTAGATCCAAGAGATAGGAGAGAAACAAATCACAAGAGAAAGAAAAGGGTATAAGGAAGCTTGTAGGTAAAATTCAAAAATCATAAGTAGAGACTACTGATTACATTTGAATGTGGCAAAGCTGAATTTTGACACCATCATAGGAAGAGAGCTGCAACAATATTGGCTAGAGTTTACGAACTCTGCTTCTGTTTAGATGCTTAGCAAATAATGGTCCTCTGAATGCGAGTGGGATGGCTCACAGGATCCTGATTTTTTTGTCAACCAGGCTGAAATGTTGTCTTCTGGCTTTTGAATTCATTTTAGCTACAGGGAAACTTGCTGTTGCAGTAATTCTCAGTTTGAACAAGGGGAAATTGAGGCTCTGTACAGCAAAGCATTTGAGCACATAAAAAAGTTAAATGCAAAGCAGTTAAGTCTGGGTTTGGCTTTAACCCTGGGCATAGACTTAAGTATTTTGACAGGTCCCATGTATGATGCCTAAATACTTTGTTTTGCCAAAAAGAAATTTGCTGAATTATGTTGTGTGGTGGTTTTTTTTTTTTTTCCTTCTCTCCAACATAAATTTTGAATATAACCAGTGTTTCTAATTATTGTCTGGTTATTTTACACAGGTATGTGCTTGATTTATAGAAAGCCTGCTCAGCAGCACAACTGTCATTCAGGATTTGGCAGAAACAGCCTTCTATTATTTGGTAGTGGTTTGGTTTCTGGAGGGCAGGCTGTAGACTCAAACAAGAGACGTAACTCTCTGAAACATTCACGCAGCATCCTTCGGGGGAGGGGGGGAGGTTATCCAAGTCCCCATGCTGCTGTACTCATATAAATGCTCCCTCTTTTGTTGCTGTTGGACTCCAAAGAATAAAACCAAAACACAAAGCAGAGGCGGCACCACTGAGCGAATGCCACAGTGTTCCCTTAATCCATGTGGATCAAAAACACGAACGTTTTGATTCTGTAAAGAATCTTCCTCAGCATGCTGGATTAATCACATGGATTAATAAAACACTGTTGCACTCACTCAGTGGTGCCTCCTCTGCTTTGTATTTTCTTTTATTATTCTTTGGAGCCCTGCAGGAACAAAAGACGGAGCATTTATAAGAGTACCATAGGCACTGGGAATTCTATAAACCTCTCCCTCTATAAGGTATGCTTCTTGAGTTTTTCCCCATGGATCATGCACTGCAGATTTGCCTGCGTACTAAGGCCTGTGCTACTGTTCCTATCTGTCTGAAATACACTGAGTTTAAAACCCATGGTTTTTCTTCCATTGTGTTTCTATTTAGTTTTCAAAGAGTGTGGCAGGCAGCACATGTGGAATGCTCTCAGCTGTCTTTGTGGAGCACTTTTGTGCATCATTTCATTCACTGGCTGGAGAGTGGAGCTGGTGGGCAGGGCAGTTTCAGAGAAACTTTTAACTTTTTAACAACTTTCATGCACAGGAGTAACTCGGGAGGTACAGAATCACACTTTTCATTAATGTAATTTACACATGAAAATATATGCTAATGTTAGCCTTTGTGAAGCCACGTGATATACCGTCAGTGTCCAGCACCTGACTGTTCAACTCTCTCTCTGTGCACTGATTCCAGCTCTCTGTATTTTTTCCAATATCTGCTTTCCAAAAACCATCTTTTTCTGCCTCATAAGTAAGAGGCTGACTCCTTCCTCTGCTGTAGGCCCCCACTTCTTTTCATTGGTGCAGGATGTATGATGAGTAACAATCAGTCTTATGTTTTAGGTAGGTTAAAGGTCTGGAATCTGAAGTTAGCAGAGCAAAAATTGGAGTTCTAAACCTTGCAAACAGGACATATTAGGATCCTTGGATGACCCTAATGGCATTAATTTCAAAGATGCAAAATCACTTCTTTTTCACGAGTGGAATGTACTTGAAGTTTTTCTGATGCATTTATGTGCTCATAGGGTTGAAAGAAAAAAGAGTCCTAATTAAAAATAACTTGAAGGCTTTCTAAAATATCCTGCTCGTGACTCTGCATACCCACGTTTTATATGCATACAAGGAGACCCTATAAGTGTTCCTCTGTTTATAACATGTCCACTCTAGTTAGAGATTCTGGCTTTTATCTGTTAGTTCAGACTCACAAACATTCCAACTTTTGGGACACCAGGGTTACACTGAACCTAGCAAATTACAGTGTCATGATTTGTTATAGTAACTTAGCACGCATATAAATTGATATCCTCTGTCTTAGGCCTTCTGGATGCTAAATTACCTACTCTATGGAGGAAGATCTGTTATAAAGGATGTGGGTGCCATAATCAGTCCAGCATAGTAATTTTCTCAAACAGTGAGATGGACATTTTCTCTTGTGGCATGCGGAACATCTTTCTCATTATATTTTTCACTGTTTCTCAGGCTTCCCAAATTCTTTCTGTTCCTACCTTCCTACCTATGCCTCTGTCCTGACAT
>JANHGN010026990.1:139125-151314 GCA_024605025.1 Megaceryle maxima
ACAGGTAAATCTGACCCTGCCTTAGAGCAGAGGTTGTAATAAATGACATCTGACCTACTTTGATCCTGTACAGATGCTTAACTGATTATTTTGGGTTAGGTTCTAAATCCGTATTTCAGCATCTGAGTAGAAACACATTTCACGACTGCTGAGTGTTTACCAGGCAGTAAGTTAGTTCATATAAAGAAGCTATAAAGGTTTTATTCTCATCAAAGACTTTTTCAGGTGGTCTGACAGAGGGGTTGTGAGAAATTAAGAAAAAAAAAAAAAATTAATACTTACTTGACACATCCCTGTATCCAAAAGGCACAATAGCGAAATCATTACCCCAGTGCATTCTTGCAGTTATTTTCTTTGTTATTATTGCCTGAAGTTAAATGTAATGTGCTCAAACACAGAAGGAACAACAGAAGCCAACGTTAGGTCATTCTCATCTCCCAAAATTGAAAGGACAATCAGTTTAAACTGGATCCACAGACTTCCAAATTATTTCCCCAGTCTCAGATGTATTACCTTCTGAATTTTAGATTTGGTTTTTCGTGCCTGCTGGTCCAGAGCAGTTAAGCTGGGGGGGTGTTTGTGCATTTTTAGTGTATGTATGCTGTGCAGTCTGCAGATTTTCTACATAATGATTAGAATCAAGGTTTGCTCTGGCTATCCTGATTGCTTATAAATTAAAAGATAACATAATATGTGCTTTTCACTCTGCTTAAAAGAACTAATGGCAAATTTTTGACATATATTTGGAAGCCAGTGGTTGTGGGAGAAACAGCTTTCCTTTTATAAATGCAGGTTTTAAAAAAGATCAACCTTTAGAAAACTTCAGCTAAGAAGTGACTCTCTAGCAGAACTAAACAAATGCAAATTAAAATCTCAAAAAGGAAACCAGCCCCTAACTTTTTATTATTAGGACTATTTGATTAATTTGATCAGTTGCTTTTAGCTTTCCTCATAAATCTTGGGAGCATAACAGTTTCTCATATATGGGATGGATAAAATTGTCATTTAAAGACTGCATACCAGCTGGGTTAAGGAGTAAGAACTGAGATGGGAGGAGAGGAGCAGATACATCTTAGAAAGCTGTTCTCATCAATCAACCAAAGGTCTGATACGTGGTGATATCTAGCCAGCCAGCAGAAGTTGGTTTTGGTAGGACTGATAGGTCCCATGTCTTCAGCTAATCAGGTAAGATTTGGGGTGAATGGTAAGTCTATTCTACAATCAGGAAGGAGAGAATAGGATGGCAGGTAGACCACTGATCATGTTCTGAGTCTGGAGAGACCCTAAGTCCCCTGACTGTAAAAAAAAAAAAAAAAAAAAAAGCTTGAGTAGAATTCCCCCAAGGAGCCCTTCAATGGGCCAAAGTGACAGGAAAAGTAAGACAAGAAAGGGTAGAGAAAAATCTGCTTAGAGTGAGGGGCTGTAGAGGTTTTGTGCAGCATTTTGTGGCACAGAGAGAGCTGCTCCAGACCATGGGGCACCTGAGGGGTCTGCAGAGGGAAAGTCCCTGTGTACACTGCAGTAAGCCTGGCACATGGCTCCACTTGGCAGAAGACACACCAGAAACACCAGTCCAGTAAGGTGAGAAAAACCCCAAAAGCTACATATCTGTAGAGATATAGCCAGCATCTGCAGGATACCAGTGTGGGTATGTGCCTGTTCCTAGAGGAAGCCCCCAAGAAAACAGGAAAGCAGAAATCAGTAGTTGCTCTGTTTTGTTCCATTAATTTATCTAGATTAATATCTTCTTCTTTTTTTTTTTTTTTGCACTGGACTTAAAATATCTAGAAGTCAGACAACTAATCTAAACTAATCTGTTTGTCCAAACTCTTTTTATAGAGAGGAGAGAAAGCTAAACACCTTCTCAGCTGTTCCCTGCTCTCTGCTCTTGATATCTACTTTAGGAGTACCAGTCTCTGGCCGGTGACTCTACACGGATGCCTTGTCCTAAATCATTGGATAAGTCCTGAAATTACAGCAAGATTTGGGTATCTGGTTAGGGCTGGATTAAAGCTGTTACAGACTGGGATACAAAAAGAAGAGGAGAGAGGGGAGTGAAGAGCCTTAATCTAAGTCACAGGTAAGATAAATATTCCTTCATTAAAGGAGAAGCCTTACACACTCTGTAGCACATGCTTAAAGGGAACAATTGACTGTACTGTAAGTGGCCTCTCTTACTAAAGCAGTGATCGTTTTCAGTGCAATAGCGAGTACTGGAAAAGCTAATTGTTACAGTAGGAAAGGGAAGTGTGTGATTTCACTGGGACTTTGTTCTGAGACAAAGTGTGTTATGGGATTAAGAAACCGACCCATCCTTTTGAAGGGATGTAGCGAGATCAAACTAACAATAAATAGAAATGTCTGATAATGCCAGTTCTGGTTACGGAGAATTGCAGCCTCTGTCCTTCTCCCAGTATGTGAGATAATCTTTGTACATTTAAATTCTTATGATGTAGTTGTCTGTGTGCATCCTCTAGCATCAGTCACCAAGCAGGTTTTTGTATTTCTGGGAGATAACCCAACACTGTGTAGGATACGGAGTATGATGAATACCTAATACAGTATGTCTTTCCTCTATTGCAAGTCATAACGATGGTACTTAAGTTATTAAACTTGTGAAATTAGGCAAACACAGCAGTTAGATATCTTGTAGAAATCTTGAAAATAACATTAAGATCTTATCTTATATGAAGAGCATGAAATACTGTAAGAATGATCAAATTAATAATAACCTGTTGCAATTTTTCACGATGTGCAAGCATCCTGTATCCAGCTTCAGTGACTCGTGGTCCTGAGCCATACCACCACATGTTAATGGTGACAACAAGAAATGACTAGGAGTTTTCTGAGGCCCTGATTAAGGAAATTTTAAGTGCTTTTAAGGATATGTTGAGCTGTATTCTCTTCCAGGAGAGTGTTTGAATGGGATTTAATCCTATGCCTAAGCACTTTTTCTGAAAGTTGTTGTCTTCTGGAATTAACGTTCATTTCCATTTGTGATCTAGTGACAGTCCCCACCTGGATTTGAAATGAGGTCATTGGGCCTGAAAGGTGGGGCTAAAGGTATCTAAGTGGCTTTCATGGAGACTTACTCTGTTGCCTATAGCTACTCTCATTTTAAATAAGGAAGTGTGGCATGTTTGTATTCACAAATCCTGTTGTGCAATGTTCTGTCTCAATTGGGGCTGTCTGTGTCTCCATATTAATTCTGAGGGCAGCTGCAATTTCCTCCATTTCATGCAAATTAGCTTTAGCCTTAAAGCTCCTGGCAGGTTGCCAGCATAGCCCTCTTTGACAAAATTTGGATTAATCTGGGTAAAGGTATTAGCCCTTTTGCTTCAAAGGCCTTTATTTAGAGAAATATTTCAGTATTATACAGACAAATACTTCAGAAAATGTCTATGTTTTAGACAGATGCATTCTTCAACTACTAGAATAGTCCTAAAGATAAATAAATAAGCAAAAAATAATTGAAATAATGGTATACATTCTTGCTACTTATCTTGAACATGACTGTAAATTCCACTGTGCTAACACCTTTAAAATACATGTCAGAAATTTTCCTTGGCTGCCTCTGTGGCCTTTTAAGATCATTGAACTACATAATGACTTTTAAAGACAATAGTTTTGAAATGGAAAGAATTTTCTTTTTTTTTTTTTTTTTTTCCACAGAGTAGCTGAAAAGCACTTTCCATGGATTTTCAAAGCAGGTTTTAGAGATATCTTAATCCTGTCTCTCTGAGTTTTGGAAAACAGTTAAACTTTTTAGATTGAACAAAGATTTTGTGGTTTTGTGGTTCGTACAATTATTCACAGAATATTTTTATCTCCTACATCATTATAAATATTCTAGTTTTTGTTTTATTCTGGATATATGCCATTCTTTTTTTGAGTCAGCTTTAATTTTATTTTTCTTTTCTGTAAAGATAATAAAAGTACTTAATTGTTCCTCCTCCTATTCTTATCACGAGGATCACATACATAGATTTCCCAGGCACACATTATTTAAATTCTAGTTCTACCTGAACAGTGATAATAAAATAGCATGAAAAGTTACATGTTTATGGTGTCACATTGATTTTGCATTTAACTAGTTAGCAAATAAGATTTATCTTTTCCAGGTATTGCTGCCATATAATTTCTTGACCTCTAGAATCAAAATGTATTCATCCTGTATGGATTATCATCAATAGAATGATGATCTAGAATCCAGTAAGAGAAAATTTGAGCTGCAGTTCCATCTGTGCAAACATGTTATTTTTACCTGATATCCTCATGTCTACAAACTCTCTAAAGCACACTGGAGTTCCAGAGGTGTTACCAAAACCACTATCTCAAGACAGTGTTTCTCTCTGAAATGACTGACTTCTCTTTCCTGTTACTGTTGGTTGACATGCAAGGTAATAATATCCCAGACTGTTTGTAGCATCTAAAGTGTTTTCCAAGACTAGAATTTTAAAAAATTACACCATGTTTGCACAATAGTAACTGGAGGCACTTTGCAACTGACTGTCCCCTTGTTCCTGCATTCACAAAAGCTCCCAATTTTGGGGCTGTCTGTTGCTGTATGCACTTATATTACGTCTGCTGTTATCTTCTTTCTAAGATAAACCATGCCAATCATTTCAGTTTCTAGTTAAGAATTTTTCTGTGGCCTTCTCTGGGTCCCTGTAATTACACACAGTACCTGATCAGCCATGGAGAGCCTGCTCCACACAGAGAAGCGGTCCACACATAGATATTCATTCTTCAGGAATGGATCTAAAAATTGAGAGTAATACAGGAAAACATGGTTTATTGTTCAGTAAAATATGGTTAGCTTTTGTAGCTGCTATAGATACTCTCCTGGCTGGATGCTTCAGGTGCTTACAGTTTTAGAATGATTTGGGGCAGTAAAGACAATAAAGTCTATAGTATAGTTTTACTTGTGCTGGAAAACTGGCCAAGTCATGAAGTGAAGAGATAAACATATCAGCTTGTGAGGGACACTGAAATATTCATTGTGACCAGTCATAGCCAGAGAATGTGATGGATGTGTCTCCTTGAAAAATTTTTAAATGGCTGAAGAATTTCCTTGTGTTATTTAAAAATCTTGTAACTCTGGGAAGCATACTTTCGGCTGAAGAAGGGAAGAATTTGATTTGAAATACTTTATCACTCACAGTCAAAGCTGGTGGATCATAAACTTCTTGAAGATTCACCTTCTTTTAATCATAATCTGTATTTTTTTAATTGGATGAGGTTTTGCCAGGCAAGCAATTTTACATGGAATTAGATAGTGGCTTGGGTAGAAATGGTATCAGTTTGGTCAACAAAAATAGAATTTCGTTTAAATAAAATACACATGTTCTCAGAGTTTGGAATACTGAAAGACAACTGTTCATGTGTTTTCTCAATGTATTTTGTGTATGTAAAAATCCTACTAATGCAAAGAATTGAATAACTGTCTAATGTTTTGGCCAAATATGTTGCTACTCAGCATGCAGCCCACCTTTATTTTGAATGCTGGTAATTTCCATAACATAACTTGTGCCCCAGCTAAGTACTGACTGAGGTGGAGATCCAAGGTGGGGTTTTTTTGTTGTGGTTTTTTGTTTGGTTGGTTGGTTTGGTTTGGTTTCTTTGTTTGTTTGTTTTGGGGTTTGTTTTTTGTTTTGTTTTATTACTATTTGTTTGTCTGTTTTTTAAGTTTTTGTTGGTTCAGTTTGGTTTGATTTTTTTAACTCGGAACATTTCCCTGATTAGGTACAGATGAGAGTGTGGTGGACACAGTTTGAAAGTTGTAAAACAGAGAACAAGCAGTGGACAGGAATGTATTTAATAGCTTTGACTATGTGAGTCATGAAACTGCATCTTAGATTTTCCAACCTTAATCTAAAGCTTGGCCTGGAAACCAGACCAGAACTTCATATTTGAGTCCTGTCACTTCATCTTTTGCTGTGTTGACATAATTCTACTGTGGTTTTGGTTTTTTTTTTATATCATTGCTATCTGTAAATCAAAATTAAAATACTGTCCACAGAAGGTCCAAGTCACTGAACAAGGTCAAAAACACTCAAAAAGGTCCATTGAAAGAAGCTGCCAATATCTGAAACATGTGAATGTTTGCTATAGTGAGGTGCTACCAAGGAATTTATGGCATCAGTTAAATCACCTTTATAATTCTTTAAACTCCTGCAGATAGTGAAGAAAAGAGGATAAAAATAATGCTAGAAAGGAAACAGGTGCCTTTGTGCAGATGAAATCCACTTTTCTGTAGGCACTATGACTATTTGAACTAAACAACGTGAACTCTTGTTTGTGCTAACTACTGTAAACAAGATTTAGTGGAGCATTCAGCTGCCAAACGGTAATTTCTCCATCTGACACTCTCACACAAATTAAATGGAACAATCAGTTCCTGGGGCTACACCAAAAGGAACTAAATCTGCATCTGCTACCTGTTCATAAAAATGTACAAAACCCCAAAACCATCAGCACTGCTATGTCCAAAATTTCAAACAGTCCTGGAAAAAAAATCCCTGCCTGGTGGACAGGCTTAACAAATGATAAAATAACAAATGCAGATACAGATTTTAAGACCTGCCTGATAGTCATATCTGGGAAGTGAATTCAGACTTTTGTGATTCAACTACCCTTTGTGGTCCAGTAGACTCCTGCTTGCTCCTGGATTACTCATCCACGTGAGTAAGGGCAACGTGATGCAGAAAGGTTGAACCACTTGCTCAAGTGGTTCACAGTGACAGCAAAAGGATGTGAACAATGATCAGGATGCACACCTGGATTTGCTCTGTGCCTTTCACCACTGAATCTAAGTCAATGAAACTGAGGTGTCTTGGCAGGCCTGGACTGAGTAACTTCTGTCTGCTATGTTAGAATTGTGATACCTATTAAAATGTACATTTCTGTACTGTGCACAATGTATACGCCAGAGTTGTAGTTCTCAACAGTAGGTCTGTTTGTAAGTAGTTGATTTTATTTTAAAATGGCTTTGGGGTGCATTTGAGACTTTATTAATGACAGGCAATACCCTATCATTTTCTACCAAAAATGATAGTCATCAACTTTCTGGACTGTAATCACCAGTTTAATATGTCTGCACAATATGGGGATGTTTCGTTCTACAGAGAAATGTAGGTAAGATCTCTTTTTGATTAGAGGACTAGGGGAAAAAAAAAAAGCACTTCATGGAGCGAAATATGCTTAGAGGTCTTAGCTGTGCTTTTAAGTACAATTGATGGAGCCTTCAGACATGTTTACCAGCTTCAGTCCTTGGAGATGAGTGTTTGCTCAGAGGTCTGGGACTGACTCTTCAAGGGACTTGCATACTGCAGGTATTCAGTAGAAATTCATATGCATCAAGCACTCAGACAAAGAGAAGTGTGGAGGAACCTGTGTCCCAGCTGTTTACACAATGCACCTCAATTGCCCAAGAACAGAAAATGTCTGTTTGAGAGCTCTACATTGCCAACCCTTTACGTGGGTCAAATTAATCATCTGAAGAAAAGGAACTGCAAGATAAGAGGGGCAGGATGGTTTATTGCAGAGTTGCTTTAGTGTTTGAGACACGGAGAAATTTGGTTGAATTGTACTTCTCAGCCATAATTTGCCACAGTCCATCACTGGGTGCCTTAAGAGTCATCGGGATTCTTGTGGTGAGCACAGCTTGCTGCCAGAAAATCTCAACTTTTGTTAATGTATAGGCATTCATCATGTTCTGTTCATTAACACACATATTGCTAATGCCTGGCAATGGAGCGAACATTTTTCTAGAGTGGGGTCGAAAAACTAATTATTCACCATATGGTGGCCGGCTCAGCAACAATTGCCGAAGCCATGGAAGCAAAAGGAAGTTGGCTGGTTGATTTCTTTGGGCAGTTTGCACAGTGATGACTCTCTTGACACATGCCATTCATGTGGCCACTGCATAACAGATGGGCTAAGGCTGGGAACTGTGGAAAAATCATGGCAGAGATCTGGTGGTAGCCTCTGTCTTTTTATCCTTCAGAATGACTTTGGGTCACGTGGGTTGTGAAAATAACAAGTAGGGGATTGTGCTCTGAGGATTTCCCTGCTTCTTTCATAAAGCCAGAGTGTAATTTTGACTGCCTTTTCGTATTTTGTTTATTAAAGGGATCAGGGTTTTAGATGAAAGAGATTACTTGGTTTGTGGTAGGGGGCTGTGCTGTGCCCATGACACTTGGCTCATTGTTAGCAGGAAAAATGCTGGCAGTTTGATAAGGGATAAGAAAATGGAGGGGTTTTAAATTAAAATTTAAATTACTCCTTATTTGTTCTTTTCTCATTTGTAAATCTCACATAAGCAAGTTAAGATAAGAGCTGTTTTAGATTCAGAATACTCAAACCTGAAATGAGTTAGTGTTTTTTGCAGAGGAGCTTAGTAAGGGAGGGTAAAATTAATTTGAGCATGCTGCCTTTTGCAACTTGTATATTTTCTGGATTTCGTATCATCTCAACAGTGCCTGAAAGTTTCCAAGCAGAAATTTGTTAAGCTTTAGCATCATTCAAAATTAAATTGGGTGGGTTTGAACTATCTGCAAATTAAATTTTAATTGTTTATATTAAATTGTGGCAATTCAGATTTTTCCTGTGTCTCCTTTCACAGGAGTTAGGAGGAGAAGTTGACAAGTGATGAAGGTATTGCCAGATCCTTTCTGAAGCTACGCAGCCTTCCCAGATGGGTGTTGCTCAGTTTGGTTGCAGTGGATGTAGGATGGGAAAGGAAAGGTGAAGTGAAAGCAGGACTGCGTGCAAAGTTGCCCTGCATGAAGGTAAGTTTGCAGGTGAATCAGTCGCAGTCATTTGAGATTTGGGTCCATCTTGTTAGGAACAAACCACAAGATTTCTTAGGTGATATATGGTATGTGAGATCTTGATAGAGGATTCTCATTCTGTAAACATTTCTGACTGTCCTATTTTACCTAAACATACAGGTTCTTTTCTCCCCCACCATAAGAAAACAGAAATTAAAATATCTTACATAGCAAACTTCAGTATTTACAACTTGCCATTTTTGAGATTTCTCTTAATAAACAGATGGATGCATGTGGCTTTTCACCGTGGAGTTACACTGTTCACAAGCTGTCTGCCACAGAGATGGCATGGTGAAACTGAGCAGGCTATCGAGAGAATGCCACAAGGCTTTCAGGTCCTCACATCAGCGCTCATGCAAGCCCATTTTCAATTCTTTCACATCTAAACCAGGCCTGTAGGTTTCTGTGGTGGGATCCACTGGTCTTGTGGGGAGCCTCTTTGCAGGCTAAAAGTTTGCTGCATTGGTGGAAGTAGACAAGAGAGACTGAGCAAAAAAGAAAATCATGATCTTTTATCTTGGACTTTCCTGTTGCTATTTAGCACAGGCAAAGGGGTGAAATAGCACTAGTTTTCACTAGAGCAGGATACTTTCCCACAGATGATCAAGGGAACACATTTTACCAGGTCTCTCCTCTGTGAGAAGGAAGTTCACTGGCTCATGGTGCTGCTGGCACTGAGTATTTAATCTAGAGTAGTAGTAGACTGGTGTGTTTTATTTGATGAACTTTATCATCAGCATTTTTTCCCTTCAGATCTGAGGAAGTGCAATGTGGGGATACACTGCAGTGTCCCCTTAACTCCATTGTTCATCAATTGCATTTCTGGGCTCTTGTGATCTCTGTTTTGCTCAGCCAGTGTGTACCCCACCTTCCCTCAGTGGTTTCCCTATGAGTGTAAAGAGAGGAATACTTCTGTTTTTAGCAAGAAGTGGGTCCAGAGAAGATCAGTACCATTATCCTCTAGCCGTTGCCAGAGAAAATTTACACATCTCAATGCACTGCTAGAGGTCTGGGTTTTCAGGGCACTGCTGCTCTTTAGCTTTTGGAGGTAACTCCAAACACCCAGTGCCTATTCAGGTGTTCCTCCATGTGTCTTCCACCTGCTCACCCACCCTGCAGAACTCTCTGCTCATCTGGCTGGAAAAAGCCCCTCAAATTTTGCATATAGATTTGCAAGGAATTCTAACAGATGCAATTTATGAATATGAATGCCTACTAAATGTGATGGCTAATAATCTGTTTTCTCATGACAGAAATCCAGAAGACAACTAGTATATATATATATTATATACATTATTTTACATATTATCTTATTTATACAACTCCTAGGAGCTCAGGCGAGGTGTAAAGGCATTCTGCAGATTTGAAGAGAGATGATGGAGTGAGAGTGCGTCCATATAGACATTTACACATAAACTAAAATATTCATACACCCTTCCATGCTGTCTTCCAGGCATGCACACATCTTTGTACAAGCATATATTTAATAGAAAAATAATTTATTTTAAAAATAAAGAGAGCATACTAACAATACTGGCTCACAAAAAAATGAAGCCAAAGAAACTGAATGTAAGAGCGGTCCTCTTTTAACTCCAGATGATGCCCTAAGACAGTGATGAAAACACATTGCAACCCAGTTTCTTCATCAAGTGCTTCTAATAGAAAAGATGATTTTGAAGTGATTTCACCATATGCAACTTTTCATCTCTTTGACTCTTACCTCAGCATTTTACTAAAAGCGTATGCATTCTTTTTTGGTTTGTTTTGATTTTTTGTTTGTTTTGTAGTGCAATTAGGGAAGTGTAATCTGTGTTCCTACCCTGCTTATGAAATATGTTAAATATATGGGACAATCATTAGACATTACAATCTAAAAAACAGTTCAGCATGAAAGAGGCAAACAGTCCAATTATTTGTGTCAGGGTCAATATCCCAGTTTATGTACCAGTTGCCGAAGACATAAATTAACATATCTCTGACAATGAGACTTCAAATGATATGATTTTTATTCTGTAATCAGCTGGAACACCACATATTGTGGGAAACATAGGATTGAATTCATTGAGTGTTTTGCTTGAAGTGCTCTGGAAGAAAATTTGGCAGATTTTTTTTCTCAGATCAGAATTTGCTGTTGTTTGCTCAGGTTCCTTATTGAACTGAAGATGGGGATGGATTGTACGATGGCTCCTTATGTGAAAATTAATCTATTGCTGTGCTTTGATACTTTGCCTGCTCACTGAACAGTTTTGTTTTTAAAGTTTGCTTCACAAGAACCTTATTAAAGTGTTCAGGCTTTTAAAACAGGTGGTAGGTGAGCATAATGTTTTGGTTTATGAATGGAGGGAGATATGTTCTGGGAAATAGTGGTTTTGAGGGGTATTTGGTTGGTTGGTTGGTTTTTTTTATTAAACAAAATACCAGACATTCAGACATTGCACTGTAAGGTTTAAGTTTAGCTTTTGTTTATCTCCCTTTTATGCAACCAGTAAAAGAAAAACTTTGAAACTCCAGATATAATAAAAAACTTTCTTTTTCTGTCAAGGCACAAGATGTGTCACAACTTTCAAATAGGGAACTGGCAAAAAATCTCTCTAAATTGCCTTAAATTAATAGTGGCAATTACAGACCAGGCAGCCTCACCTCTATCCCTGGAAAGGTAATGGAACATCTCCTTTTAGAGATCATATCTCAGCACATGGAAAAAAAAGAAGATTATCAAGAGTAGCCAGCAGGGATTTACTAAAGGGAGTTCATGTCTAATTAATCTGATAGCCTTCTATGATGGTGTGACTGAATGGGTAGATGCGGGGAGAGCACCGGATGTTGTCTACCTTGACTTCAGCAAGGCTTTTGACACATGGGTAAGCTCAGGAAGAGTGGGTTAGAAGAGAGTACAGTGAGATGTGTTGAGAACTGGTTGAACAAAAGATCTCCGAGGGTTGTGATCAGTGGTGCAGAATCCAGACGGTGACTTGTAACTAATGGTGTTCTGTAGGGGTTATTTCTGTGTCCAGTCTTATTCAACATCTTCACTGACGACCTGGATGAAGGGATGGAGTGTACCCTCAGTAAGTTTGCTGATGATGCTAAATTGGGAGGAGTAGCTGATACACCAGAAGGCTGTGCTGCCATCCAGTGAGATCTGGACAGCCTGGAGAGATGGGTAAAACCAAACCTAATGAAGTTCAACAAAGATAAGTGTAGAGTCCTACACCTTGTGGTGAGGAATAACATCAGGTACTGGTACAGATTAGGGGTAGAACCACTGGAAGGCACCTCCATGGAGAGGGACCTTGGCATCCTGGTGGACAATAAGTTATCCATGGAACAGCAATGTGCCCTTGTGGCCAGGAAG
>JANHGN010026991.1:0-13916 GCA_024605025.1 Megaceryle maxima
TGCCAGGAATAGCCATCAGCAGGGGCAGCACAAAGGGCGCAAAAATGCCATCATGCAGGGTCAAAAGAAAGCTGCAGACATTTTTTTTTTTTCCTTTTTTTTTTTTTTTTTTTTTTTTTGTAGCCTTAATCCTCTGGTGCTGGGGAGAGGGAAAAAGGAGGAGGCTGCTGCTGCTGCTGCCGCCTTTATAGTTTTGATTTTTTTTTTTCCTCTTCCAGCCTCATAGGATCAGATTAACCCCCCCTCCCCTCCATGCACACGCACGCCAGCCCCAGCCATCCCAGCCCCTCCGCCAGCCTCGCACCGGAGTCGGCGTAGGGGTGGGATGCGGGTCTCGGGGTCGCGATGAGCTGGGTGGGATGAGCTCGGTGGGCTCGGGAGGCAGCGGGGAAGGAAAGCGAGAGGGAGGCAGCGCTGGGGGGAGTGGAGGCAAAGGAACAAATCACACCTGCAGCTTTTCTGCGCGCTGTAGCCAGCTGCAGCCCAGGCAGGAAAAATACAGGCGCGCTGGTTCCCAGTGCCGCGCATCTGCGGGGATTTAGGTGAGCGGTGAGCTGACGGTAGCTCATCGCTGGAGGCGACCGCTGTCGGAGGGTTTATTTTAGGAGAAGGGGGTAAAGGGAGATGGTAACAAAGGGCAATCCTTCCCCACACACTGGGTTTTTTGGTTTTTTGTTATTTTTTCCAAGGGGTATATAAAATCCGGCGCAGAAGGGGGGGGGGGGAAGCGGCTCCCCTCGCAAAGCTGCTTTGGTGGCCCTGGCACACCGGGACCCCCGTGTCGTGCTGCCAACGGTGCCCGGGCGGGCTGGCCGAGGTCACTGCCGTGCAGTTCCATGCGCGTTGGCTCCTGCCCGAAGGGTGCAAACGCCCAGCCCTGCCTCCTCCCACGACTCCGCTCTGAGCCGCTCTTTAATTGAACTAAAGCTGTTCACCTTGATAACGCAGCACGGCGGCAAGTTTCCGAGCCGTACGCGGAGGACTGGAGAGCTATTTGATCCACTTCCAAGGTGCTGCCTTTCAATTCAACCCCTTGCTCTTGAAGGATGGATAACCAGGCCCTCTCTTTTCCCTGTTAATTACTCGAGATAGCAGGCACCAAGCTGCAAAACAGATCAAACCTCATAGGGGGACCCAGCAGCTGCCAAAGCAGACTGTTTGCTCTCATCTACCCCATCCTCTTTCTCCCTATCCCCATCCTCATCCCCACCACCAGCCCAGCCCCAGCCTGGCCGTTTATAGCAAATACAGCACAGCACACTCCTGGCCACCTCCAACTTCACACGTGCCTCTCTGCAGGATGGTAAACCAAGCTGGGATGTCACAGCTCCCCCGGGACTCAGTGTTTATCCCCCATAACCACCAATCACACCCTGCCCTTCACAGGGAAGAGCTCCTCCATCTTTTGGCACCATGTGCTGCAACTGCTGACCTAGTAAAGCCAAGGTGGGATGTACCCAATGGACATCACCCCCAGGTTGTCCCCTGGGACTGAGAGAAGACTAAAGGATTTATTATTTGTACACTGCAATCCCATAACTTCATCAGTATGGCCCATCCAGGTCATTTCCTGGCTAATGTGTTTGAAATCCCAATCTCCAGGAGTCCTGTGATTTCAGGAGAACCTCAGCCCTGCTGCCCTTAAACCCTGACCTCACCATGATGAGGCACAAGGTTGAAACCACAAGCCCCCGAGAGCCCCATATGCAAATTAAATCACTGCCATACACTTTGTTTTTTCAAACGCTGTGATTTTTTCCGGCAGCTTCATAGTTCCGTGACTCTAATTTACGTGTTCACAAAGGCTGATTTCATGACTTCTCAGCACTTTTGAGGTGCTGGCACCCACGTCACCTCCATTTGCGTGACACAGCCGTGTCTGTCTCAGCCCAACTGCCAACTGGGTGGGAGACCATCACCTATCACAGCAATTAACTCTACTCATTAAAACCTCCCAGCTCATGGCGGATGCTGCTGCAGTTGTGTGGATGGGAAAGTTTCCATCCTCTTGATGAAATCTGGCTCCAGACCATCCCTGTGCATGGCACAGCCCCCTGCCATGGGTGTGGACACAGCCTCCTGCCCCCTGTGCTTCTGCAGAGCAGATCTCACCCTGAGCGACCGTAGACCCTGCATGACCAGCATCAAAAAAACCCTTCCCACCTTCCTCACCGCAAGAGCAGGGCTCACCTTGACAGTCAAAGTCAGAGGCTTCCCTGGAAGTTACCCCCCCTACATCCTACTCCTGTGGGGCTAAAAAATAATGATTCATTGCAATGCCATTTCTGGAGATGCTAAAACAAAGGTGCTCCGGCTCCCTCAGTGTCTCCTACAAAGATAAGGCTTCCTCCACCATGCTGAGAAAAAGGAGCTTTTCCCCACCAACCTCCTCTTCCGCCCAGCCCTGCTGTGCTCCACTGGCCTGGGGTTCCCAGGACAACCCTGGCGCCTGCATGGGACATGCTGAGCTGGCTCTTCCTCGTTCCTCTTCTTCTCACCCCTCTTCCTATCTCATTTTCCCCCAGCCCCGCTCCCGATGATCCCAGTGGATTGCCCTCATCCCCTGGCCTGGGTGACACCTCACACACCCAGCCCCCACAGCTCCTTGCAGGCAGGGAGCAGGCAGCCCTGTCTCAACTCTCATCAAAGCTCCCTGCACCGGCTCCAAGCGGATCCGATGGATTTTCATTTCCTAACTTTGCCCTTCGGGCTATTTCTAACGAGCTTCCTCATGCTTTTTTTTTAAAAAAAAAAAAAAGAAAAAAATATATATATAAAAAAAATCCTTCATCTTGCAGTGCTGTGTCGGAGCAGCAACGCTTGGGATGACTGAGCCTGTGAGAAGGCTTGAAATTAATTCCATTCCCAGTCACTTTAGGAAGGGGGGATATCACACTGACTTCCTCAGACTGGCTCCCACCTGGGAGCCAGGAACCTCTTCCCAGAGCAAAGAGGCCTTTTTTGACTATCAAAAGTGTATTTGCCCGGTGTGATGCTTGGCCGGTGCAGCACGACCCTGGGCAAGCAGCCACTGGTGTCCTCCCGTGACTCCGTCCCCTCACCGCACCCCACGTCCCCAGCCCCAAGCTGCCCCGTGTAGGCTTTGCCCACAGCTCCGGGTCCATCTCCTGGCCTCATCCCTCCCATCCAGAGAGAGGAATCGGTCCCGGGTGCCTTCATTTCCTCTAATCAGATGTTTTAATGAGTTTCTCAGCCCTCGGCGCATCCCCACTTCACACCACCTCCCCCTCCGAGGCCGGCCCCGCTCCTGCGGCGTGCCGAGGCCCCCGTCGCCTCGCAGGCTTTTCCTTGGTGGGAGAGCAGCGATTATTTCTCTCAAAAGGTCTCTTATAATGGAAACCATCTCTCCATCCCTCCTTGGTCTCCTCCTGCCGTGACCCAGGCTCCGTCGAGAGGAGCTCTGCTCCGAGGCAGCGCCGTGTTTCCATGGAAAGAGTGAATAGCAGAGTCTTCCCAGCGGTTTATTAGAATTCCTTTTACTTCGATGGAGAGTTTTAGAGCAAAGTAAAAAGGCTTTAATGTGGGGCTAATGGAGCCCCTGGGAAGTCCAGGAAGGAAATCTCCCCTGGAGAAGAGGAGGCGTGAGGAGAGGGAGGGCAACTTTCAAGACAAATTCCTGGACAGGTTGAAATTTTTTTTTTATTTTTATTTTTTTATTTTTTGCAGGAGCCATCTCAGGCAGCGAGAAATGGAAATGAATGTTTGTTTTATTTTTAACAGATGTTACAAAAGACCTGCCAGTAATTCAGGGAACGATGTAAAGCCTAGATCCCACTCGTTTTTCCCGGCATGTCTTCCATCCCCTCCTTCTCCTGCTCGGTAAGAACGCTTATTTGCATTTAGCACATCGTATTTAACCAAAAAAAAAATTAATAAAATATTAAGCAATAAAACAATCGTAAGCCACTTCATTTCCTCCCTCCCTTAGGCTTTGCTTTCAGTTTAAATCCTTGGTTGTAGCAGCTATTAATTGTTTTTAATAAATTTTTTCTGTCTCTTCACATTTCCCAGGCCCATCTACTCGCCTGCTTTGGGGGTTCCTGTTTTTCCTGGTCCCCCATCCTGCTCTCTCCTGGTTGTTGCCCCAGGAGACACAACAGCTCTTGACTCTGCAATGTTTGGAGCACAATGACCATTGCTCCCTGAATGGGGATGCCCCCGAGTGAAATACAGTCCACAGCCTCCTTTTTGAGGGAAAAACACAGGGATTTGGCTGTGGTGAAGAGATGGGGAGGTGGAAAAGGGAGGAGGTATGACAGGGGAGTCCTAAAACCACCCAGCCAGTGGCTGGAATCGGAGTAAGAGTCCAACCCTCCAAAACACACAGTGCAGAAGCCCATGTGCACACATGCACCACAGTACTTGGCCGGCTGGTGGGCAACTTTGAAGGTGATCTGGAACCCACCACGATGCCAGAGAAGTATCTGGGGTGAGCTACAGCACTTTGAGTGTCACAAAAAACAGACCTGCAGGCCAGTGGCAGATGTGGGCAGAGGAGTCCTGAGTCCCAGAGATGCCAGATCTGAAAATGAGCCAATTTGGCAGCTCTTGGTTTAGTCCTTGACTGCAGAAGACAAGATGCAATGGTTCCTCCTTTCCCTAACCACAGCAAACCAGTACTCACAGGGGCCTACCAGAAAGATGGGGACAGACTTTGGAGCTGGGCCTGTTGGGACAGGACAAGGGGTGATGGCCTGAAACTATCAGAGGGGAGTTTTAAACTAGAGAAAAGGAAGAAATTCTTTACTGTGCTGGTGGTCAGACCATGGCCCGGGCTGCCCAGAGAGGTGGTCACTGCCCCATCCCTGGCACCATTGCAGGGGAGGTTGGCCAGGGCTCTGAGCACCCTGCTCTGGTTGCAGATGTCCCTGCTCCCTGCAGGGGGGTTGGATCAGATGACCTTGAAAGGTCCCTTCCCACACAAACCAGCCTGTGATTCTATGAAAACCAGTCTTCTCCTCATACCCAGCTTTCCAAACAGCAAGGTCTGATGGCAGCCTGGACCAGGCAAATCTACGTGCACAATCACACGTGCAGGTCATGGCTCCTGCATGTATCCTATGCAGGAACTCCTGGGAGAGGCACAGTCTATTTTTTTGTTTTTGCTCAAGGGACGGTGCTCTTCCACCTCAGACTCACATGAGGAAGAGCAGGAAATCCAGTGTGATTTTCTGCCTCATTTCTCGTTAGCACTCCTGCATGCACAGCCCCCAGCAGGGCACACTCTGCCTTGTGCCGGTTTCATGCCGCAACTACGTTGTGTTTGCAGGATCCCAAGAAGGAAAGAAGAACAGGAGCTCTGGAGAGCTTCAGAGAACATCCCCACGCCCTTTATAAATGCTAAACCCTGCCTGATTTCCAGGCAGAAAATGGCATCCGTGTGCATTTCCAGGTGATGGGGGAAAACTGGCTGTTTTCACTGAGCTTTCTCCTCTTCCCATTATAATTCTGCACCTGGTTAGCAATTGTTGGAAAGAGGTTAATCACAGTCCTCAAATCAGGAACCTCGTTGCGGTATGCTCGGGATGCACATCTGTGCTCTCTACAGCTCATCCCCAGCGGCATTTGGGAGAAGGCAATAAGCCAAACAAAACCCAACCCCAAATAAGCCTGATCCTCCCCCAAATGAATGACAATCACCCCAGGGTGCAGGACCCTGCTAATTCCTTGAGGCATGCGTGAAACATTCGCTGTGCCCCCAGCCCTGCCATGGCTGTGGGTTAGAATCATAAAGTCAAAGAATCATTTTGTTCAGAAGAGACCTTTGAGATTGAATCCAACCATTACCCCAGCACTGCCAGGGCACCACTGACCCATGGCCCTCAGCACCACAGCTCCACGGCACAGAAACCCCTCCAGGGATGGCGACAGCACCTTGGTTAACGAGGTGTTGGCACAGACCTTACCATGGCATTAAAGGCATTTTAAGGGTCTGTTTTTCACCCGCTGACCAGCCTGGTGTTGGTGGAAGGAGATGTCACCCCAAAACGCCTGGGAAGCAGGGAGAGATCCGTGGGGACCACAAGCGCTCTCAGCCCCACACCCAGAGCTCAGCCCCCCATCGGGTCGGCCCTTGGCAGAGGAAAGGCTGGAGCTCTGGCAACTGCCAACTGTCCAGCTTTTCCCTCGGTTGTCAAGCATTGCAAAGCTTGGCCTGGCCTCACTATTTCTAGGCCTGTCCCAGGGGATCACCCTGCTCTCCCCATTTTGGGAAAAAGCAGCATTTCAGAGCGTTGATGCCCGTCCTAGCAGGGCCTGGCCGGTGCTCAACCGGGCTGCTTGTGCTGCAGAACCGACGGAGCCGGCGGCTGTTAGGCGCGTGCACGCACACGCACGTGCACGGCCCGGAAAATGGAGAGGAATTGATCCCGGAGGCAAATCTCTTTTGTTCTAACCCCATTGCTGTAACTGGATCTCCCTGGGTTCTGGGCTCAGGAGCCGCAGCGGATCACATCGCTTTCATGCCTCCTTCCAGTGCCAGCTTGTCACATTTCCCCCCCCTCCAACCCATCGCCGATGGCGGGGAGGGGACGAGAGAGAAGGGGAGGCATCGCTCTCAGCGCTTGTTTACCTTGCTGCCGTGCACGAGGGGTGCACATCGGTCACGAACAAAAAAAAAAAGAGAGGTAGCAGATTGCGGATCCGTGGCATCAGACCACCCCCGATTCACAGGCTGCCCCTTTTTTAACGAGGTCCCCCCATCCTCCTCTTCAACAGCCTCCCTGCCTTTCCCCGCTGCCTCGTTTTATCAACTGCAGAAATGCTGATTCACAGAGCCCGGCGCAGGAGGCGTTTGGGAGGCAGAGAGACCTGGCTGCTGGCTGCCTGCGCAGGCAACGCTGCCTCTGCACAAGGCCACCCGAAAGCACCCGACCTCCCCGGGCGCTTTTACACCCGTGATTAGCGACAGCGAAGTCGCTGCAGATTAATCCGCTCTGCGCTTATTCCAGCGCCTCTTACTCAACGACTCCCTCGCCTCTCAGCGAGGTGAATTCATCCCTCCCGCTCCCTAGGAGAGCTCACGCATGGATTTTTCTCCCCTTTCTGCACAGGGGACAAGCCAAGTGAAGGATTTCATGCCACGCAGTGAGATGCTGGGATAGCCGGGATGGGAAGGTGGGGATGGAGCGGTGCAGGAGGTGGGGTAGATGGCACCTGGGTCCCCAGGGAAGTACTTTGCTTTCCAAGGGGTAAGGCAAAGCAAACAGCATCCTGACCTGCTGCCCTGCATGTGTTCATAGTCCTTGCTCGTGGATGCTTTGCTGGATCACCAGCTGTCCAGGGCCTATCTCCTCATTCCAGGACAACCAGCACTCGACAGTGGGGTCTGCGCCCCAGCTGGCCTCCTGGCATGAAAAGCCACATCATGAGCCAAACCTGCCCACCCTGTGTCACCTCCTCTCCTCCTGCCAGCGTGGTGCATCTGCTGCGGTCCCTGTCCACAGCAAGCCCCATATCAGAGACAGCAAAATGATGCTTTTGTGGGGCTGTAGGGACAGTGTTCCCAGCAACTCAGGGCACAGAAATGGATGCAGCAAAAACACCGTCTGTCCAAGCGTCCTGCTTCTCCAAAGTCCAGGTGCCTTCCCTTTGGGACAACCACAACACCTTGCAGAAGAGCTCAGGTAAATAGTTCCAGCCTGTTTTACTCCATCCTCTGTGTTCTGACACACCCAGACACCCCCTTTGCTTCTCGTCCCAAAGACACCTGCCTTGTGATGGATGTGAACACTTAGGGACATCATGCACTGAACATCATGATGTGACGCAGACCTTCCCATCACTCTCATACTCCTCCCCATGCCACGTGCCTTTGGGCCAGCTCAGCACTGCTGGGACCAGGCGGGATCCAGCCCAAAGCAGATGATGTGGGAGGTAAACCTGGTGAGCCAGACGGGGAAGGCAATACCGCATCCACCTCCACAAGCTGGAGGTCTGGGGACACTGGGGCGTCAGCAGGACACCCTTTTCCACTGGTGTGCTGCTGCATCCTCAGTCTTGCGGCTCTAAAACCAAAATCACTGTTTAGTTTATTACTTTCTCTTTTTTTTTTGCAGGTCTGTATCCAAGCCCTGCTGGCCTCCTGAGCATGGGCCACTGACCGAGAGCTGGCCTGCTCACGTGGGCTCAGTGAAAAGCCATGGTGCCTCTGAATAGATTCCCACCATGCAAATGTAAAGGTCCCAATGCATTTAAATAGGAGCCCTTGAGGTATTATCTCAGCAGTGCCTGGAGGCAACCACCTGAATCCTTCAGTGACTGCTGCACAAACCCAAAACGTCTCCAGGGACTGGGGATTAGGGACAGATCTTGCAGCAGAGCGCCCAGCCCACACTATCAGCTCTCAGATGCCCCCACGTGCTCCCAACCCTCAAAAAACAAGGCACGGTGATGCTAAGAGGACTGAGGCCCAGATGCCAAGGCAGGAAACCGAGCTGAAGTTTTCACATTAATCATATCAAGCTCTATTCTTTTTCATCTATTTCAAGGCAAGTCAAAAAGAGGTTCACACTCTCCCCTGGCAAACCACAGAGGATGACGTGAGCCTGTCTCTTGCATTGCAAGTAGAGTGTGTCAAGCAATTAGCAAGTAATCAGGAATTCAGATAGGGTGGGCAGGATACGATCCCTCAAAGCTCTGACAGGAGCAAAACCCACCCCAGAGTTTCCCATCAGGCATGGAAGGCAGCAGAGGGAGCAGGGGCTATTGGGGAGCTCTCCGCGAGCAGAGCAGACGAGGTGCCAGCAGAGCCTGCTGCCATAAACCATCTCATGTTCAGCGGGTGCTGTAACTCTGAGGCCCCAGGTGTTCAAGCTTAATTTTCCCTCACTCATTCCCAACCTCAGCAAGGTGGCCCAGACTGGTCCTCAGGTGTCCTGCAGACCTGCTGGGTGACCTGAGCAGCCCAGCACATGTCCCATCGTTCTGGCGTTGCATCAGCTCTTGCCACCGTCACCAGTTTTGCTCCCTGCAGCTCTAACCATGCTGGTTTCCACTCAGAATCCTCCCAGCTGCTCAAATCCTGCTCTCCTGGGAAGTTTGTGGTGAAACCAAGGCAAGAGCAGGGGGAAGCTGGCAGCGCTTGCTTTGGGAAGCTGCTTCCCCTTTGGTCCCCCAGTGCTGCTAACACCACATCACACAAAGCCCTGGCACGGCACACGAGTGGTCCGGTGCCATCTCGCTGGCACAGCACACACCAAAAGCACCTCAGAGGGGACACGTGCCTGCTCACAGCCTCCTCAGACACCTCACAGGTCCCCACAAGCACCCAACCAGCCCTGCAAACAGAGAGGAAGGATTACGCCGGGATGTGAGCTGCCAACCTGGGCTCACACCTCCCTCCGGGCGCAGGGCCCAGGGCGCAGAAGGAGCCGGTGCGACGGGCGACGGATTGCAAAGGGGACGCCTAATCTGCCACCCGCCCTTTCTCCTCCCCATTGCCAAGGTAGCAGCAGACAATGCTATCTGCTGGGTTGTCAGCCGTCCCTCCTCCCGCCGTCTCTTTAGCCAGAAAACTCTCCATCTGTCTCCAGATGGGGTGTTTCTACCACTCCAGTCAAACCGATTCAGAGTGGAACAATGATGCTTTGTTAACAAAACAATTTTTGTGTGTCAAGCCCTCCTTCTTGCATTTTTGTTGGTTTTTTTTTCCTCCCCCCCCCCCCCCCCCAGTCCCCAGTGGGTCAGCTTTGTGTGGCGTCCTACATTTTGTTGTTTCTTTCACATTTTAAAGGCTCCGTATTTTAGTACAAAAGGTGCCTGCGGAGCAGCTTTTATCTGTGAGGCAAGATTTGACACATACGCAGATCACGATTGCGACAGGAGGTTCGTGATGTGGTGGTTAAGGGTGGTGTCAGGACCTTCAGAGTGATGAAGCATTATTTCCAGTGATTTTTGCCTCCAGGATAAAAATTAGATCTGGTCCTATACTGCATATAAGGATTCTGTGAGCTGGAATCCCCCCAGGGCTCATGGAAGAAGCAGTGAGAGAAAGTTTGAGCTTGCTTTGGTGCAGGGCAGGCGTCAGTCATGTCCATCTGTCCTTCTCGTGTCCTCCTGTGAAGGACAGGGCACCTCTCTCAGGTTGCAAGGGGAAGGCACAGGCCTGCAGAGCAGATCTATGTGCCCATGAGTAAACTGCAACGCTCTCCCCAGCACAAACCCCACGGTGGTCAGGAAGGCGAAACCTCAACCCTCTGGTGGCCAGAGCCTCGGAACGAAGATCCTGGGGCGCGCTTGAACACACGCCAGCTACCCAGGGTTGGATCATCCCCCTCACCTAGAGGCAGGAAGGAGATCTCTCTTTTCCAAAGACATCTTCACCACATAGGTCTCCAAGAAAATCAGCTCTGCCTTTTTTTTCCTCTCTCTCTTTTTTTTTTTTTCGCCCTGAAGCAACAAGCACACAAACCACCTTCTGCTCTGCCCATAACCAGCAACTCACAGCAAATAACCAACCCACTGGCTCCAAAGCAAACAGCTTTGTGTTCCCAAGCGGGCTGGCAATGTCGACACAAGTGGGACTTTTTCTTCCAGCTCCCCCCCACGCTTGCAGGGAAGTTCCCTCCTCCCTCCTGTCCTCAGGTAACTGCATCTTCATGGAAACACCAATATTTTTATGAGTCACCTCCCTGCTCCCCTCCTGCTCTGTGGCCAACATCCCTCTGCTTTGGAGATCAAAGCCGAAGGGGACCAGCTGTGTCACGTCCTTTCCTCTCCAGCCCTTTCCATCTCCATTTGCAGCCGTTGCCAGCATGAGCCCCTGCTGTTCTGACAGCTCTTTGTGCTGCCCGTTTGCCACCACAGCTCTGTGCTCACCGTCTGCTTCTCCTCCATCCCACTCCTGCCATCCCCAGTCCCAGTCCAGCTACACCGGGAACACGAGGAACCCTCCGGAGCTCTGGGCTCAGTCATCTCTGGCACACATGGGAGCTGCCCCACCAGCCACCTCGGCTGCTGCCCTGCCCATCGTGTGCTGCTTCAGAGGAAGAAATGTGCTCAGAGAAGAGAGAACCAGGATAATCCGCTTCCACTGAAATCCCATCCTAATTCCCCGTTTGGAAACTCCTCCGCAGGCCGGAGCACAGGGCTGCATCTCCCTCCCCAAAACCAGCAACTCCATGAGGACTTTCGCTCCAGGCTCATTTCACGGGGACAATCTCAGCTGGGAAAGTTCAGGTACTTCTGAGAAAGTGACTGAGGGACAGAAATGTCCTTCCCCATTCACGAGGCGGAACATCTTGTGCAGCCCTCCCCACACCGCAGCGGGGATTTGCAACGCGATGGGATAATGAGCATCAGAGATGCACTTCTTGCTGCATCTGGGAAAAACACCCATTTTTGGCCTCTGAGTGAGTGCCATCAGTGTGAGCTTGATGGAGTCTACTGCCATTTGCAGGGACTTGCAGGTCTAGGGGGTCCATCTTCAGGGACTACCCCCCCAACTTTTGTGGCATCCTGTCTTGACCCCACCACGTGCACCTCCTGGGTGCTGTGATCATATGTCGGGCAGCGTTACGATCCCCGCTTCCCAACAAGCTCTTAGCTGAAATCCAGCTTGGAGTCATCTCTTCTACAAGGACTTTGAAGAAAGCATCACACAGAATTAAGTCTCAGTGCTTTTTATATGTAAAACGCTGAATTTAGCTGCTAATGGCAATTCCCAGCAGAAAAGGATGGTTAGTAGTGGCGGGTATATTTATGAATACTTTTTAAGCGAACGCTGTGAGGCAGGAAATCTATCGGCCCTCGTGGAAAGCTCCCCTGGTTTGCTGCTGCAGGCATCGAAATGCAAAGTTTCACCACGGCTTTTGCATTTTGTGCTCTGCTACACGTACCCCTCTTGAATGTCTTCTCTCAAGAACGGCTTCTTGGCCTCTCTCCCACGGTCACGCGTGTGTCACCGTGACCTGCCTGGCTCGGGGATGGAGGCAGCATCTCCGTCCTTCACCAGACACTCCACTGACTTGTCGGTAGATAAAAGTCAGGGGATCTACTTGACTGGTCTCCTTAGTTTCTCTCTCCAAAGCGGTAAAGGGCGGACAGATAAAATACCCGTGGATTTCTGGGAGGTTTTCACTGAGAGCGCATTGTTTTTCTCCAACAAAGCCAGGAAAGAATTTACTGGTCAGGGCAGCGAGATCACTCTGCTTTCTCTTTCCTGGGACAGAAACCCAGTTTGAAACAGATTGCTCGCAGCTAAATGCAAGTTCCTTAGCAGCTTCCAGGGTGAAAATATTCCATCTCCAGATCTCCTTTTATGTCCACAACACATTATTCCGGTGGAGGGCTCTCTTGCTAAGAAAAGCTGTGATGACTCCCAGCCTTGTCTCCAAAGAGGTTCAGGTATGGGAGCCAGCTCCCCTGCAAGCATCCCTTGGTCCTACTGCCCAGCTGAAGATGTCCTTAATTCCTCCATCTGTCCCCTCCAGGCTCTGGCTGGCTTGGCTCTCAGATGGTGAATACACAGAGCAGGCTGCAAGGCTGCTTCCCTAAGTGCACGCTTCTCCCGCGGCTTCAAAAGAAATGATGTCTAAGTCCCCAAGCCCACTCTCGGCTGCTTCTGGGGCTTTCCATGCTAAGCTGCCTTTGTCCCGCGCGCTGCATGCAGACAGACAGGAGGTTCACACCAAAATCCACCTCTCCTCTCTGCTTTTAACTGAACCAAAACAAAAAACAGATGGGAAAATCAAATGCTTGCAGCGTGAAGCATGTGGGCTGCACTTGCATCAGCCCTCCCGGAGCTGCAGAGTGTTTTCTCTCCTGCTCTGTGGTCCTAGGGCAAAGCCACCTGACCCCAAAGGGGTTATTTCTGGGAGGGGGAGGCCCTGCTACTTCCCCCTGTCAACTACTGAGCAGTACGGAGGTGGAAGGGGTGGAGAGAAGGAAGGGAAAGCGAGAGGTGAGAGCAGACTTAACATTTTAGGATAGTCCAGAAGGAACAATTTCATCCTCCAAGAAGGATTTGCACGATGCGCAGTGAACAGCTGGGGTTACGGACCAAATAGTGGGGGACAGTCACATACTGGTCTTTGAGCTGTATTTAACTGAGTTCCATCCATCCATCCCAACCCACACACTCCCTTAAGCCAGAGCTCCTGCTGAAGGAATAGATTGTGACCACAGAATTAAGACTATGCCCTAATGAATTCCTGCCACTCTGCTGGCCCTAAGCTGCTCAGGTGTCTTTAATACTGGGACTTCTTATGTGCTCAGTGCTTGACTTTGTAACCTTAATCACATGCATTTTAGTGTTGTTTTCATGCACAAGTGAGCTCATCTGCTTTTACCGCGGCCTCTTCACTGTCTTTTTAGGATAAACAACACCCAGACTTTTCCATGTCCCTCCCTCCTCAAGATCACATCAGCATCCCTAAACTTCCTCGAACGCTCCTCAATTTTGCCCGTCTGAAGCTGGGTGAGCCATGCTGCCCAGCAATGGGGCTATGGCAGACACAACTCCAGCTCCCAGCAGAGCCTTCCTCGCCCGCTGACGCTCGGTGGTCGCTCCCACGTGCGGACAAGTGCCCAATAACCCCTGTACCAATGCCAACACACGCCGAGCGGCACGGCATGGCATGGCACGGCGTGGCACAGCACAGCATGGCACCGCACAGAACAGCATGGCACAGCAGCAGGAAGGGAAGGAGTGGAGAGAGCTTGCGGTGGGGGCAGGGGCTAGCGGTGTGCTGGTGGAGTAACGCTCAAACTGCTGTAACGGGTTGACTTGTTTACTGAGGAAAAAGACTCTGGGGATGGAGACGGAGAAGCGTCCAGAAGCCTCTGAGAGCCAGGAAAGCTCTGCTTCTTACTTTTGCTTTCAAAACCACCCCGCAGCCATCTTTGCACCTTGTTTTAGACCCTTCTACTACAGGTATTGAAGTGCTTTCCCTCTC
>JANHGN010026992.1:0-23038 GCA_024605025.1 Megaceryle maxima
TGGAGGGGAAGAAATTGTTCCTCAGCTCCAACCTAAACCTCCCCTGGGGCAGCTTGAGGCTGGTTCCTCTTGTCCTGGTGCTCGTTCCTTGGGAGCAGAACCCAACCCCCCCTGGCTCCAGCCTCTTGTCAGGAGCTGTCAGAGCCAGAAGGTCTCCCCTGAGCCTCCTTCTCTCCAGACTGCACAAGCCCAGGGCCCTCAGCCGCTCCTCACCCCCCTTGTGCTCCAGGCCCTTCCCCAGCTCCATTGCCCTTCTCTGGCCACGCTCCAGCCCCTCAAGGTCCTGCTGGGACTGAGGGGCCCAAAACTGACCCCAGAGTTCAAGGGGCAGCCTCCCCAGTGCAAAGTACAGGGAGATGATCCCTGCCCTGCTCCTGCTGCCACCCCAGTGCTGACACAAGCCAGGATACTGCTGACCTTCTTGGCCACCTCTGTGAAGGAGTAAGAAGTACCTGAGCTAGCTCACACACAGACCCTTACACAAACACAACATTTAAAATGTTCAGTGAGAGCAGACTTTGGTTTGCACTGAAGGGTCTGCTGGCACAAGAGCCTTGTCAGGGAGCACGGAGCAGTCACAGCCTTTCGTTGACACAGCAGTTGGCAAGAGCCCGAGAGAGAGACAGTTACACCAACACAAAAGTGCTTCTGCTGGCGTAAGGGATGGTTTGGAGGTTTTGCGGCTTTGCCAGCCATTTCTGCTGGGCTGCGGCACGCGTCCACTAGAGGACTCTGCTCACACAGCAAAGCCCAGCGCAGCTCCACCGCAGGCTTGTTTTTCAGCGTGCCAGTCTAGTTTCCAGCTACCAATTATTACTATGAGGTAATTTCTCTCCCCACCAGTCTCATCCCCAAGCCCACAGTCCCGCTTTTACCACTACATGTCCGGCTGGAGTTGTGCCCCATTTTGTGGGCAGGGCGAGGCACCAGAACTACCCTGGAAACAGGAAGGGTGCTGCACCCCCTCTGCCTCCATCACGTGATGGCCACAAGCATCCCCATCAGATGACTGGGACAGTATCTGCCCCAGACATATGACTGGGCAAGGCTGCCCATTACAGTCTCCTTCCCGGGGGCGGGCGTAACATTACAGTCTCCTCCATCCCAACACACACTCGGTGTAAGAAATGCAAATAGAGAGCGCTGCCTTAGATCTCACCGAGGGAAGAACTTGCCACGAGCTCAACAGTTCTTTCCCACGAGTGAGAATCGAGCAGTAATTTGTTTATTTGCACTGTTGCCACTTTTATCTGCTCCGAGTTACCGGGCAGGACAGGGAGGACGAACACCCTGTATCAGGCTTTGCTACGAACACCGAGGGAACACGAGGATTCAAATCCTGCTGTAGCATGGGCTCATCGAGAGGAAGATGACAACAGCCAGCAGGAAAAGCAAACCAAACACATCTCGGTGGGAACTGCTGCTGGGTGTGCTCCTTGCTCGGAGAGCTGCCCCCAGATTTCTCCGAGACTGCAGCTCAGTGGCGGGTGAGCCCCTTCAGGCTCCACCTACCGACAGTGCTGCAATTATGCCACCCTATCTCAACGGATTGACGGCTGTCCCTCACCTCGCATCTGAAAGGCTTCTCTCCAGAATGCTGCAGGGAATGTACTTTGAGAGACATACTGCGTTTGAATGATTTTCCACAGGTTTCACATGTAAATGGCATGTCCTTTGTGTGTGCTGCAAGACAACAGTGTGTTAGAGAGGGTCGTTTGGATGCAAACAGCTCTTTAATCAACTCTTTTTCTCCAAGTCTGAGCAGGAAAATGGTTACTACTGAACAGCTTCTAAGTAGATGCACGTACATACACACATACATCATCTGCTCACTGCCCAGCACTGCTGACTTAAACTTTTTGCTAAGGATAAAGCTCAGACAACTGAATTTGCCTTATTATTTTCCCCCTCAAAGCAGCAATTACGAGTCACGAACCACAGAGACCCATTATGAAGCAGAACCAACAGAAGTGCTGATCAATAACTCACCAACCATATGTTTCCGCACGTGGGCCATGGTGTAGAACTTTTTTTCACATATCTCACAAGAGAATTTCTTTTCTGCATATCCGTGGATAATCTTGATATGTTCATGGAGGGACCAGAGCTTCTTGAACGATTTATTACAGGAAACGCACTGAATGAATGGGATAAACAGAAGGAAGTTTGAATTAGAAAGATTCAGTGATGCAAGTTTGAGGAGTCAAGCCACGTATCCTCCTCTCGCGTGACAAAAAGAAGCCCAAAACAAGTCAAAATGCTGTATACTGCCTCAGACTGTACTTCAGCTTAAACAATTACGCTAAGAAAAGCCAGATCAAGCGGGATTAGAGAGGATGTTAACACCCTGCATGTCGGTGCCACCTGAAGAGCACCAGAGCCACCACACTAACTTATTTCCAAACCACAACAGCACTGGATTCAGCCCTCAAGGAGCTAACACAGAGAAGAGAACTTCACAGGCACTGATGCTGCTGGTGTGGGAAGAATCCAAAGCCCTGGTGTGGGAAGAAGCCAGCAGAGGTGGAGGAGGCCAACACCACCAAGTTGCCTTAAACCCATCTGCACGTCCATCCCTGGCATTCACAGGAGCACCGTGACCTCTTGAACTCCGGAACAGCCCGGGAACCAGTCGGCTCTCATCCCTTCAGCTCTACACAGAGGACAGCTTCCATCTTGCAGCTCTTGACCACGTGGAGCTCCTGGTACACAGCTCATAAAGCAAAGGTGTCACCTTCACCTTTTGTGTTCTGACTCTTCATTTAGAGGTGTCAGTAGCACTGGAGGTCTAAAATGACAATGTGCAAACAATGGTTTTCTCTCTTCCCGCCACGACTGTGAAACGTCCAGCAAGTCAGCGATGAGCAGGATGATCCACAGGCTTCACTCATCTCTTTTTTTCCCAATAGTGAGTTCTCGCTAAAGGCTCGATTAAAAAAAATCCTTGTAAAATGCTGAGAATTCCAGAATAATCTCAGTTGTCAAACTTGACATCAGACCCAAACGTGAGGATGCCAACTCATTTCCATCTCTGAAGTGAAAAGGAAGGAACCGTGGCTTGGTTTTGGTTGGCTGGTGGGGTTTTTGGTACATTTCCACTTGTCCGCCTATCAATTAACCTCCTTCCCTCAAAGTAAGAAGGGCTGTGCATTGTTCGCTGCAGAATAAGCAAATCCTGTGCCTTCTGCCAACTTGAATCGTCTCTTCTCTGCACACACCAGTTCTGCTGCTGCCACAGCACCTGAATCTCCGCAGCCTTGGAAACTGGTACCACTGCTCCCTGTGCTGCCTCCAAGGAGAGCTGCTGTCTCCAAAAGTACCTGCTTGGAGGCATGTGAACAGCAAACTGCAGCCCTCTGCGGGGGGAAGCCCCTAGGAAGTAAAGCGATGCCAAGAAATTATCAAAAATCCTCTGGTTTAAGGTTAAGTGAGCCCTTGAAGTGGTCAGTCTATGGTTTAACTGATGAGCAGCAGCAAGTAATTCAGAAGACTAACAGTGAGGAGCTACTACACAGTGTAAGGTGACAATGGAAATTCTGTGGAGGTGCTAATTTTGAAAAGGATGAAAAACAGAAATTACCTGGAAAAACAGATAATGTTTCATCACTTAGAGGAAAAACGCAGAGAGGAGCTCGCTGCGTTTATCAGTTCAATTACCACTTACACAACAAAACCACTTTCTTCCCAGACAAAGCCCCACACGCCCCTTGCCATGTCGTACCTACATTACTGTAAGACTTTCATATCCCCTTAACTCTTTTTGCCAAGTGTAATAAATTAGCAGGCAGCTGCACAACACATTCCAAATGTCGGGACAGACAAAAATAATGGCTGGATATATGTTTAGACTGGGAACTCGAAGGGGTGCAGCAGAGGTCTGGGCACTAGAAAGAGTTGGGAAAGTTTCTGGACCTGATTCTTTTGGTACCGGGCATAAAACAATTTCTAAAATCTCTTCTTCTGGGACCTCTCAGACGCACGTCTGTGCACAGATTCCAGGATACTTCTCCAGTCTATACCACCCGACCAAACCATGAATTCCTGTTTAAAAATCAAAAGATTTTCTGCTGTGAACGAGCCACCCGGATGACAAGGCAGTCCTTATATTTACATTTAAATGTTCTCTGCTACACTAAACTTCTGAAGTCTTTCCTTCCAAAACTGCAAGGCCATACTGAAATGTTTTATGTATTTCACTAACTATGCTCAAGACTCATTATCTTACACTCCTTCCTTCAGTCTTCCTCCTATGAGCTGAAACATAAGGAAAAATAGCAGAGGGTTACACAGAGCTGCATTGGAGTCTCACAGCAAAGAGAAAACATTTCAGCCATCTCCCACCCAGTGGGAACTGAACATCAATTCAGCTCAGCATTTAAGCAAACAAACAAGCAAAAAAAAAATCTTAAATCTTTCTGGTAAAACTCACTGGACAGCCAAAAAAACATGTTGTCCTACAAACTCTCAACATTTCAAGCTGCATAAAAATTGAACTCAAGCTGCTGCGTGCTGGGTTATTTCAGAAGTAGGTGGCAACACTGTGCCTGGTTTAACAAGGCAAAAAAAAAGCACGTTCAAATCGCAAGATAGAACAACAGTGCCCCCAGTTCCATGAGAACATCAATGCCTACGAGCAAAGTACAAACCACAGATGAATCAGAAACTCTGAAGCTCTTTCCACAACTTAAAGCTTTTAAATGGTTCTATTACAACACAGGCTCCCATTGTTGTATAAATTAAAAAGCTGCAAATCTTCTGGTGAGAAGGACCAGAGATCTTTGTATTATCAGTGAGATTTACTGAGCTTTTCACACTGGGAAAGGGCAGGCTCGTGGACGGCCTCAGCCATGGAATTCACACGCTGCCACACGCACACGTGAACACTCCTGCAAATCACTGCACAGAATTATCTCACCGAATCGTGAGATGGCAGGGGTTAGAAGGGACCTCTGGAGAGCAGCGAGTCCAACCCCCCTGCCAGAGCAGGACCTCAGTAGGCTTTTAGAAGGTTACATTTAACACAAGTTCGCATCCTGACTTCACTAGTTTCTTTCTCACCTGCTTGCCTCTCTGGTATTTTATTTATTTATTTTTAAAAATTCAGATTCCGGTACCAGCCAAGTGCCATAATTTTCCCTTAAAACCTTACCTGGACATACTCTGTGACCGAGTTTCAGGACACTGAAACACTTTGAACTTTAAAACTAGCGATAGCTGCAGGTGCTCAGCACCTGAAGAAGGAGGCTTTATCCCGTCAAAGCACTTCACTGCAAACGCTCTTGTTTTCAGGCCAGTTACTCTTGACTCTGACATCTGTTCAAGTAGCTTTTGCGTTTTCCCCAACTGGCAGTTAAATACAAGAGTGACTCCACTAAAGCAGATGTCAGCTGTACACTGTTCCCTGCAACGTACTTCTTTGGGAAGACACCAAAGTGTTGATACGTAGAGACAAGGTCTCGGTCAGAACCTGGTCTGTGCAAAAGATTTCCCCCTCTGAAGTGTCCGCTAGCTGTATCCAGGGCACGACAGAAGGTATGGAAATCTGGCAAGCAGGTGAGCAAACCTACCTGGATATTTTTTTCACAGTCTGTTTGCTGGTGAAGGGACAGCTCACTTTCTAGAACAAATTTCTTCCCACATTTGTCGCAGATCTGCATGCGCCTGTGAGTGACGTTCATGTGCTTCTCCAGGTACCAGCGTGTGTTAAACACCCTGGGGCACTTCTCACAGGTTAAAGTCTCCTTCTCTTCACACTTTGATTTCTGCACAGGTGCCTTGGGCTCCTTTGCAGCTTTCTTCTTACGCTTGGGGGGCTCCACACTCTTTCTACGACCCCTTGTAGTTCTGGGTGATGGGGAAGTTGTGGCTGCTGCAGCAGATGCAGCTCTCCTTGTTCTCCTTTGTGCAACACTAACTTTTTCCACTCTTTTCTCTTTTTTCTTCTGCCTCTCAATTTCCTCATAATCATCACTGTCTTCAGTGGCCTCGTCCCCACTGTCACCCTCCTCCTCTTCCTCACTGCTGGTCTTAAGAACAGCAGTCTCTTTGGACTGGGAGGGGACACCCTTCTCCCCTTTTGATACATTTAAGGTTTGGTTGTTAAGGTTTACCTCTACTATAATCTGCTCCCTTTTGTAAGTCACTTCATCTTCCTCCTCTTCTTCCTCCTCAGAGTCGTCAGAGTTTTCTCTATCTTCTTTCACAGGCCGGACCTCTCCTACCGGTCTGTTCTCCCTGAAATATGGCTGCTCCTCTCTTTCATGGAGATGTGGTTTACTCATTTTGCTGTCCACCAACACAGAGTAAGGACTTCCTGACTCTCTCTTGTATACTTTGGTGGACAGATCAAGTTCCTGGCTGGCACCGTGATAGAACGTGGGTGGCACTTGACCACGGCGACTGTCCTCCTGCGCCATCCCTGCTACATGCGCCGCACAGTTTTCAACCAACTGCTGGCAAGAATTGGCTGTTTGACTCATTTGGGGGGCCCTGATTCATTGAGCACCTTTAATCCCAGAAAACCGAGTAAGCAGCTTGAAATCAGGATGGACTCTCAAGAACGATGCCTGTTCCATCTACACAGAATGAACACAATCTGACTGTCTGCTGGTGTTTAGCACTGGTGTGTAGGTCACGGATTCTGGTATTATGGCAAGAGCAGAGCAGTAGCAATTATTCTTCTGGAGAAAGTTGCCAACGAACCGTTGAACGTTTTATCTATAAAAGACAACACAGAAAACAAAGTCAATTAAAAACAAACAAAAAATAAAACAACAAAAAACCAAACCCCCCCAAAAAAACCAAAAAAACCCCCCAACCCACAAAAATCATCAGCAAGTCATTTTGTTTTGAGTTTGTACGACTGGGGTAAAGCACAGCTTATATCATGTATGAGCTGTATCTGCTGGGGTGAAGTGTCCTACAGCGCTGTCTCAAGCAAAACTGGCAGCTGGGTACGAGTACGTGCACCCTTCGTGGGGATGAGAACCAGCAGGAGACCCCGAGGCACGGCAGCGAACATTCTCCAGCCGCCAGAGACCGCATCACCCCACCTCCCTCAGTGCCGGGGCGAGATCTGTGCTCCTCCTGGGGCACCCGTGGCCCCAAACTCTGCTCTACTCCCATTCACCTCCCCATCAAACGAGGTGCAGAGCTACACAGAAATACCCCTTCTCCTGCTGTATCTCCCAGAGGGAGCCCATCCTCACGCAGGAGGGGACACGTTACACCGAACAACATTCCATTAACGTAGATATGCATGAAGAATTTCAATGGAGACATTTTCAACTTGCCACACTAAATCAGATTAAGAACACCGTGTCCCCTGCTTGTTTCCACCTCAGAGATCCCTCATACAGCCTCTTGATTTAAGGCACTTTTTCTTTTGTCTTATTCTCCCTTCCCCTAGCTACTTACTCCTCAGCACAGCAGCCAAACAATATTGCATTTGCCCATCTAAATTTCACTTGCAGTTATCCAAGTTGGAATTTGACCAGGACACTGTTATTTCCTCTTGCAAAAAATGCCACGTGATCCCTAATGAATACAAGTAATCAAAGCGCTCACATCTATTTTTCACCAGGACAATTGCAGTTTGGTAGCACAGTGTTGCAACATCAAGCCAAGATTTTTGGCTGTGCAAGAAATACACTGGAATCCCTGACCAAAAAGCACACTCGGAGCTAAACCTGCGGACAGAGGGTGCAGAAAAGGAGAGTTAAGGACAGAGCCTAAGAGACACCCCATGAGCAGAGGACAGAGAGGGGCCCGTACAGAAAATGGATGGACTGAGCAGCTAAATATGAAGACAACCGTATCCTGGCTATCGGAATCTGGATCGCTCCTTGAGGCTATAAGCTTGGGCCAAGTCCAGCAGACAGGTGTAAACCACTTGGGTTTTGCAGAATCACACGGCCATTTTTATCAGTAGTATTCTTGGAGCAATAAAACCCAGACAACCTGAAGCAGTATCACAGACGTGGATTTTTATGATAAATTTCCTGCCCCACTGTACAGAATTAACATTCTCTCCACACTACAATGGCTATATCTTCCATCCAAACATGGTTTGCTACACACACATCTACATATATATCTTATAGTTTCTATTTCACTCTTCCACCAGAAATTTCCCCCTTTGAAGTGGGTTTAATTGAACAAGAGATGAACCTACCCATGACCTTGGTGGTATGAATAATAAAGAAGACTTTGTGAAGCAACACGCCGAGGAAAGCGACGGACCAACAACCAGTCATCTGAGGAGCAGCTTCATTAAGAGATTCTTGGAACAGTTCTCCAGTAGTCCCAAGCACACTCAAAAAGTGCCCTCAAGATGCCCGACACGAGTGGCCTGCAGACAGACTCACGGGGTCTGTTCCTGCTGCTGCTGCACCCGCTCCATCCTCAGCAGGGTCTAAGGTCCCAGAGGGGAGGAAGGAAGGCGAGCGCCGAGAACCAGACGGGCCAGGGAAGATGTGCAGATGGGCTGTTAACATCGGCTTGAGGTCACAAGTAATATTCAGATGGAAAAACTAGTAAATAATAAAATAAACTGTTTGCGATCGCAAGCCAGAATCAACAACCTTACACCCAGAAGGCCCTTAGAAAGCAGTGGGCAGGATGAAATCCAGCTCAGCTTTTCCTTTAATAAAATTTAATGAATTATTCAGAAGCTCAGAAAAATCACTGTCTCATGTAGAAAATGATAGCCGATTATTTCCTCAGCCTATTAAGCTTCTCTCCCACACTGCACGAGTAAATCAGGAAGGCTCTCGGAACGCTGCTGCTAGATAGCCCAAAAAAGAAAAAAACCTGTCATGAAAAGGAAGCTTTACCTCCACCCCCCACTTACCGAACATCAGAGCAGCCTTTTTACGTATCCTGCCATCATTTCACCTCTGCTCATTTAAGGAATATTCTGTATAATAAACCACTTTGTATGAACCTGCTACCACTTCAGATAATAATAAAAAAACAACAACAAAGGGGCTTATTTGGAGTTATCAAAGCGATTTGGTCTTAAAACCACTTCACTCTGCAGAGTCAGTAACCTACTTCCACTTTGAATACACCGCCTACTACCCTCAAGGGACCCACAACTTTCGAACAACGTTATTTTATTTCGCAGTCCAACAGGCACTGAATGCCTTCACCACGCTTCTAGGCTGCCGACACGTCCGCCTAATATAGTTTAAAATGTTTTAACAGAAGAGTTTTGTCCTTAAGTTTCTAACCCCAAACGTAAGGAAGCGGCATTTCAGTGGTTTTATTTCTTCCCCCCCCTTTTTTTAAAATTTATTTTTAATTTTAAAGATGAATCCACTTTTTTTCCACGCTGCTGGCTAGCTTGGGCCCACAGAATGAATTTCAGCCCTGCTCCAAAAGAGAGCAATAAGGGTTTTGATGAAAATGCAGAAAGTATATAGGGTTTCAAAGCAATTTTTGAAGCAGCCTATCTAGACATAAAACTGAGGGATAACCGTGTTACGAGCATACACCGAACCTACAAGGTGCGTGCGACGTTTGGCAATCAAAGATCAGCCGAGAACGGTTTGCAGCCTACGAGTGTGAAAGGCTCAAACCCAAGGAAAAAAAAAAGCACAAACAACTTGCAGACAAACGTGGAGGTGGAGGAAGCGTGTGCATGTGGGAGCAACACTTCATACAGTGCTTTCGCGGCTTCTGAAGAAAAACCACATTTCTTCTCATTATCTGTTCTAAAAATAGAACAATTTCTAGCAGCGAGCGCCAGCTCAATTACCTGCCCCGACTTCGGCTCAGCGGATGCCTTGAAATCAGCACAGCCCAAGCACAATATACTCCAAAGTTAACGACTTTCAGCTCCACCTCCTTACACTGCCCTCTGAGAGGGACCAGCTTGACAGTCTGGCTGTCTCAGATTTTTGTCCACCCGGTGCCAAGGACGTATGGTTTGACTTCTGGCAAACACCCACCAGACAACGACGTGAAGAAAAATGCTTCTTCATCTGGCTATTGTAGGAAGTGAGGTGGCTGCAGTCATTGCTGCGTAATGAGACCTTCTCCCCCCATCCCACAGCCGTGTGCCTGCCACCCCAGAAGGCCACCAGGCTCTACAGATGAATGTTCAACTTGCTCCTTCTTTCTGCCCAAGTGTTTCTGGTGGCTGCCATACAAGGACACAAGAAACACTCTGAGGCGCTCCCCAAGCGGCGATGACCCTGCCGCTCCTGGTCAATGGGCCAGAGGATGAATTTTTAACCAGTTTCATTGCTGCCCATAGAAAAGTTACCAATGTCAGATCTGAAATTTGACAGACGCTGGTCTAATTCACTCTGCTGTAGGCTGGCAAGTCTAGAGGCATTGCAGGCACAAGGGTGATTTGTCTGCTGACACAAAGACGGCACTGTATCGATTTATTGCTTAGTTAACATCTGCAAGTTCCCCCACTCTTCCCAGATAGCCATAAGGATCAGAAAATTCCTTTAAAAACACCCGCGCCTCACTTCACAAACCAGGGGCATTTGCTTGTGTAAGTTTTACACACACCGTCAGGAAAGAGAGGAGCAGCTTGGGGCTTTAGGTAGCTGCAGCTCACCTACTTCTTGCATGGAAGGTGAATGTTATGGAAAGAAGAGACTGCAAAGTCAATATCCAACACTAAAAATGCATTCATTTATTAGCCATCTGTTATTTTCTTTATTATGCTACAGCCTGTCAAGACAGGAACACAACTTCAATTTTCGTTCCTGTTTACTAGACACTGGCACCAGATTTCACTTCCAGCTTGGTGCAGTAAGAAGCGCTTGCAACTTGAATGCAGCTCACGGGACACCAAGACAAAATGATTCCTCCAAAAGTACGGAGCCCCTAAGACGTGGGGGAACCTGAGCCACGGCGAACGCCAGAGCACTGAAATACCGCACACCGTACACAAGCACTGCCAATTACTCACACGGTCCCTTTACAGCACAAGACCCGTGACCTCATGAGATGACCCCCAAAACATCGTCGTCTTCCCCAGCTTGCTTTAAGTGCCAGCAAATCTCAGCTTAAAGGCAGCTTCTCAGTGGAGACAATCAAGAGGCACTGTGGGGCACAAACAGGTTTTCCACTCTGCCGTTTATATATAAAATATATAAACATTACATTTATAAAATATAAATTTACGTATAGAAATAAATATAAATTATAAGATATAAAAATAGATCTGTTCTGTGAGGAAGTCTAGATTTCACTGAGAAACTCTGAGTAACTTGAAATTTTCTTTTTCATTAAACTTCTCCCAAACTACCGTTACAGTTAAGGAAAAAATAATATCTGTGCTGTGTTTCGAGGCAACGTCATTTTGCATACGCAGTAACAACTGAGGCTCTTAAGGATGCTGGATGTCTTTTGGTTGGTAGCTCCATCGGGTCCTGCGGCAACCAGATTCGCAGGCGGCTTCCAACCGGTGAAGCAACCACGCGCATAAATAAATAATCTCCATTCTTTAACATAATGAGCCAATTTCGAAGTAGTCAAGTAGTTGTTGAAGAAACAGGAGTATGGCAGTGGTTGCAGGCTGGGGGGATTAATTAACTACAGCTCTAACGTTATGCCAAACCTGGGACACGTTACACTCTGGCTACCACCCAAGTTTCGGACCAAAACTGGAGCGCCAGCTTCCCCACTTCCTCTCTACTCAGGTAGAGATTTCTAGTACAGCTAAAACCTGTGTGAATTCAGAAGGCAAGTGTAGCTCAAGCCTTTCAAAAGGGCAGTGTCATTTTAAGTAAACACTTTCACGCTTCCTAGTCCCGTCATTTGGGTGCAGAAGTATTAGAACTATGATAAACTGGCACGTGCATTTATTTTGGAAGGCTGAGAAAAGAACGCATCATTCTAAGTATAAATTCAGAGGTAAGTAAGTGTGATTTTTTTTCCTTTAGCTTCTGTTAATATTAATCGGTGTTGCCCATTAAGCAATTCCAAATCAACAGATGGGACAGAAATACAAGAAAAGGCATCAGAAGAATATAATTTTTCATCACACAGACACAGCTTAGCTTTAAATATTCTACCCAGGGCAAAGTTCTGCAGCGTATTTCCTAAAAATAACAAACCAGTCAACGCTTTCTCACGACAACTCCGCTCTGAAATCCTGCGGTAACGTGAATTTTTAAAAGCACATTAGCAAGAAACAACCAGAGGTTGCAAAGTGAGACTCTGAAGCGTTTGACTAAACCAGCCCAGTCACCTACAGTTCAACCCACCAGCAATAGCTCAGAGCGCATGAAAAAACCAGAAAAGTTTCAATACAGTCGCACAGTTTGAAGAACAGGTGCATGAACAGAGTAAGGCACAGACACAGCAATTCCCGGTTAGGGGGAAAACACATCTGGCACAAGTTACATCATGGCAGCGGGCAGTAATCGGACTCGAACACAAGAGGGAATTATTTCTCTCACCCTACAATCGGTCCTTTCTTGTGCATCTCAGCTGCTTTATATGCAAAAAACACCGAAAATATGTTCTTAAGTGGTTAAGTTTTTCTCTCCAGACAGAGCCACAGTCAGCAGCACATCCTCACGGGTTTTGCATGTCTATGGCGAGTGCTCAAGCCTGTCTCTGCCCATGGAGATGCAAAAGAAAAGAGCCTTGAGTGCTGCTGTCTGCGGGGTGACAAGGGACAGCTGGGAACACCCACCCCAGAGATGGTATCTGCAGTGGGTGCAGCTTAGCAGAGTTCCAAGGAGAGGAGGGAAGAGTCAACCCCGCTGCTGGGCCAGAGGGACATCTTTGTGCTGCGACGCTGATGCGGGGAATATGGCGCAACCCAGCGAGAGGATACTGGGAATTTCACAATTCCCGTGAAAACACAAAACTCGCAACTCCTCTTTTCGCTGTGAGCTCAAAATGCGCTTGAAACAGATTTTCCCATCAACTCCCACAACACATCAGACAGAAAATGGTGCGCGGCACCGTGGCTTGATTTTGGTGAAATTAAAGCTATGCCACATATTTGGGCATCTCTGTCTCGAATGGATTAGTCTTGGTACAACTAAGCACACGGACACGCACATCATAAAAAACCCAACAACGCTGGCAGGGACTGGAAGTATTGCAGGGAGTCTTGGCAGGGAAACAAAAGACTGGAGAGAGAATAAATACCGTCCAAGCTTCCAAGTAAAGGTCTGGGCAGAAACATGTTTTCCGGGGTGGTGTCTGAAAGCCTGAAGATGCACTACAGCATCTAGACTGGCCCATCTTCCAGTTATTTTTTCCGACCATTCCGAAAATAGTCTATGATAGGTATCTTGCTAACTCAGCAGGCAACATATTTTCACTGTATGGAGCTGGCTATTTGCCTGCAAGTATTTAACAGTCTAATGGAAAATGAAGCAGACCATATTCCCAATTCCAGAAAAAATGCCTCATATAATATCCTGCAGTTAAAACATAAAAACTATGATAAAAACCCTTCAGGCTTTTTCCATTTGTTAAGATGAGTTATTTGGCTGTATACAGAAAGCTGGTTTGAGGGACAAAAGCTTCCAAACTAGTGATTTCCAGAACTGTGACTCTGGAATTTTTTCAAGCATTATCTCCACAGAAAATAGTTTAGGAGGTTGCCATCTCAGAATTCAACAGCATTCTAATCTCTCTGTTTTTGCAATAAACTGGAAGCTTTCTGCTGGCTCCGAGCTAGATGACAGCCAAAAACCTCCACATTTTTCTTTTACTAAGCAAAACCATCTTGCAACAAGTTCCAGTACATCACGACATCAGAAGTTTAAGCCCCTTCTACTACCTTAAACACAGAAAAATTAAAGACCTGGGACTGAATTAGGAACTTCCTTGTATTCAAATGTGCTGCTGCATCTCATCCATACCTTTCAGTGCAAACACCTGAAAGCAAGATTAAACCAAAAGCAGGTGGTTACCACTCAACAGGAGTGGCTCACATGAACACCCTTCACGTTTATCACTTTTCTGTAATTGGCTGATAACTTGAAGACACATCTGTGAAGCAAAAAAAGGCTTCACGTGACCACACGAACAGATTGTCTGTCTCTCCAAATTTGTCAACTCATCAATATACAGCCCGAAGTTCAGAACTACCCACTGCTCTGGCACTGAAGGGCAAATATTCCACCTATTAGCCTACTCTGTTCCAATTCATTTTTTATTGCCGTTTTCCTCTCCTTAAGTGGCAAGATTCCTTTTTGCTTTAAAAACTCTTGCTTTCATCATTATCTGTTCGCTTAATCTTGAAGACTAGTAAAACCTGCACCGAGATTTTAAACTGTCCATTTATATTCATAGACACCAGGGCTGACACTTCTTACTGAACATCACTGACGCCAAGACTGCCAACGATCCCGCTAACGACTCAAAGCCCCAGGAAAACAGAAAGGAAATCTACCATTAAGATCTGCACTTCTGTTTCCCAGAGTTAGCATTTTCCCTCCCAGAGAGGAGGGCTGGAGAAAGAGGCACCAGATGTATATCTGTCTCTGAATATGTAGATGGGATCCGTTGAGAGCGCTCAAGAACAATGTAAATGATCTGTCCACAAAGTAAAGCTGACAGGTATAGCTTCCACCTGGACGCCGATACTGGAGGAAAGGTGCTCTTCCTCAGTTTAAGCTGACAGGGTGCTGCTTGCCAAGAAATAATCAACTTTTATATCCAGAACAGACTCGCCTCCTCTCCTAGCAAAGCCCTAAAGGAGCCCTTTGCAACGTGCAGAGCGGAGGTAACAAGAGAGTTTTGTTATTTTTAACTTCAGTTTAAGGAAACTCGCAGACAAGTTCACTTATTTGCTCGCAGCCTTTTGTTGAGCAGCCTGTGCTACACACATCGCAGCACGTAATGTGCTCCCCGTGTCGTTTTAACTTCTACGCTGAAATAATGGAACGCTTAAAGCACTCTCCGAGCCGAGAACACGACGCTACACACACGCTGTACAGAGTCCCTCGGTCACTTTAAAGTAGTCTTTTAAAAAAACACTTTGATTCATTTTCAGTCTACCAGTTTTATCTTAAAAAAAACCCCAAACCTGCTCAGTATTGTGGAACTTTGCTGAGAGTGGTATGCATATAAAAAAAAAAAAATTAAATAGCAAAAATCTCCTTTGGCTTCATGAAGTGTGAATTTGATCTCTCCAAAACAAAGTTTGCTCTTCTCACATCATTGGAATGTGCTTACGGATAGCTTTAAAATCCTCTCCATTTTTCATTTTGAGCTCTTCACACAGTAGATAATTTTGACTTTGAAACCAGCAACAAGTTTGTAAAAGCCTCCATAGCAACAAAAAGCTCGTGGCAGCTGCACGACCGCCCTCAGCTCGCCATCTCCTACCGCTAAACTGCTGGCGGAGGAGCACTGGGAGCTTTCCCCCCTTCGCCTTACCTGGGCTTCTCCTGGCATCTCCTTTTTTCCAGCTGCCCACAAAACCACACCTGCATTTGCCCACGCAGCAGCAGTTTTATAACTGCCAGCAGCATTTTCACTGCTGAATTGCCAAAGACTTCTCGGATCGAGCCCAGCTAACCATGTGGTTACAGAGAGATGACACGTGTGATCGTGCAAGCACCAGTCCCCAGCAGAAGCTGAAGTAATTAAGTGCTGATGAAGTTTAAACGTGCCAGTATCAAAACCGTACCACTGGAAGCGTCGCTTCTTGCACATCGCAAATGCCAAACAACCACTCGGTTCAGTTGTCTTCCCCTGACGCTGTCTCGTTTCGAGCTACCGGTTCTTCTGAAACATCACACACGGTTTGTTTCAGATGCACAACGTCACCTTTTGGCAAAACCGATTTTCTCGCTTTTCTAACAGGTAGATAATTTGCCAAAGCACGTTTGACAGCACGCGAACTTACCGGCCTCCAAGAAATGCTCACCAAGGAACAACACTTGGACAAAACTCCTGTTTGCACAAATTCTACCTCTGCAAGCAGGGACCAGATCCAGAGCTCTCCCTGATGTTCCCAGAGCCAGACAGCGGGATTTAAAGCTGTTCAGCAAGTCTGTGCGCGATCAGAACAGACGCTGCACCACGGCAGCAGTTCACGTCAACCTCTGCAGGTTTGACAGTTGCAGCTCTCAAGCACAAATATTCTTCCCCCTGATACAGTGGATTCTATTCCCAGTTTTGCCTCTAATTCATTATGCAGCTGTGGACATCTTATCTCCACTTTGTACTTAAATTTCCTTCTGGGCAAAGTGAGGCCAATTATCAGTTAAGGCCGAAGTTACTGGTTTGCTTTAATCTGATCTGGCAGTGTGGCTGCCAAAGGAGGCAATACGCTCTTCCCCCAGTTCTATGCCAACACCAGCATTCTTATGGTTGCGAGGCAAGATGCCTTGGGAAGTCAGTCTGTCTGGAAAACAACCATTCCTCGGGAGAAATTTTCAGCTGGATCGGTTCTCTGCCCCAGCTCACCGTGCAGCTTCATGAATACTACCGTTCACAGACAAGGTTCTGCTTCCTGAAATAATTCATTTGTTCTACAGGTGCAGTCTGGCTTTTACCTTTCCTAAAATGCCAAGGTGAAACAACCAGAAGCGCAATAACAAATGTGCGGGAAAAAAACCTGAGGATGATGCTTAAGAACTGAGGTTGAAAATACGATGTATTTTCAAGAACCTGCAGCAAATGGGATTTTTTTCTCTCAAAGGACTTCAGCCTTTGCACAGTTCATGGTTTCATTTAAAAATAAATTCTCAATGATTACAAAACTATTCTTAGATATGAGCTCTCTCTCTCCTTGCTGATGTGTTATAATCTAACCCCACAGATTTATCTGTAAGAACAGCAGGATCAAGAGTTACAGGCTACGAGGCAAATCCACATCTTGGCAAAGGTCTTGAATTGCAGTATGAGAAACCACCTCAGGACCTACTCAGTGAATTCCAAATCTCAGCAATGAGATGCTGTCTTTACAGCAGCCAGGAAATTTCAGGAGGAGAGAGAGAACACTCGGGAAAAACAAAACAAACAAACAAACAAACAACCCAACAAAAACAAACCACAAACTTTTATTTTCCCTCTTGGCAAAAAGGAACAACTGTTCGTGGACTTCCAGAGCAAGACAGGGAATAGCAACTCAACAACAATCGCAGTAAGACTGGGGTTATTTGTGCAAGGGGAGGGTGAGAAGGGGAAAGTGTCCACCGACAGCAGGGATAATTAACTTCATCTTACTGTCTGAATTTCAAGTGCTTGAAGTGTGGACTAATCGAAGACGGTTGTGCACAGGAGAGATTACGTTAAATGATTTTATAGCACTGTAAGTGGGTTAGGTAATTTATCAAAGATAAGTAGAAGGGGTGGATCCTTCATCACGAAATCTGCAGGTTAGAGAAAAGCTATGAAAATCTAGAAGAGGGAAAGGAAAAGAGAGTAGTTTAGGAAATGAGGTTTACAAAGGCAGCAGAAAACAGTGTAAGAAAGAAAGAGTGGGGGGAGGGTGAGCCAGACAGGAAAACAGAACTATTGGAATGAATTTAGAAAGGTACAAGTGGAAGAAGAAAAGCACAACCAGGTATGTGCTAAAGCAAAACTGCCCGGCAAAAAGCTGCAGCTACATTCAGGACGTCATTTTCCTCAGACCATTCCAGTGCAGCCAGCCTGGCATTTCACTCTGACTAACAGACCCTGTCCTGCAGCTACTAAGTGTGAAATGAGTGATTCAAGACTTGCACAGCACAATAAAGCAAACTAGAGATTCTCAGCAGCCATTTTTACTATTACACAACACGGCTGATGAAGATTTATTAGGACTAAATACTTCTGAAGTCACATCTGTTCTGCCACAACTTGCATTTTCCATAATGTCAAGCCCGCTGGTGTCACAGTGGATTAAACACCTATCCCAGTGTGAGTCCCTCATAAACGACATGCGGTTCAAATAGGGGAAATCTAAGCACGGAGCACAGCACTTAACGGGGAACATGAAGAATTTACTACAGGGAGAAAGAGCACAACATATACTGAGGAATGGCACTGCACCTGAGACCAGCACTTATGTGAGGGGCACCTCAAGTTTGCTAGCCTGAAAAATTAAAAAAACAAAACAAAACAAAACAACAACAACAACAACAACAACAAAACAGAAAGAAAAGGAAAAAAAGAAAAAAAAAAAAGGTAAAGTTACTGGAATTAGGGACTGAGCTCCCATCATTGTAAGAAACAATGTAATTTGTTAGAAAGGATAGAACCAGAAAACCTACCGGAGTAGGAAGGAGAGCTGCTTCTTTAAAACACCTAGATCTGCTTCCGTCAGAAACGATAAATACTCTTGTTCAACAAAAGTCCACAAATACTACAGTGACAGCTCGTTGATGGCACCACCAGCAATCAGGCTTCTCCTTAGAAGTAACCTGCCTTCTACCACTGAAATTCAGTTACTGCTGTACGTAATTGGTCTTCAGACAGCACTATTGAGGCACATTCCATAATTCATTTTTCATCACAGAAGTATTAAAAAGGCTTAAATAAGCACGACCTGCAAGCAACTGTCAAGTCCAGAAAAAGAATTTTACTACTCAGCCATAGGAAAAGCAAAGTTCTCGTAAGCTTTTTGCACCTGCAAGATCCAGCTACACTCCAACTCAAATATTTGCAACTTTTTGTGTACAGCGTTCCCATAAAAAAAGGCATGTGGATCAATGGATGCTTGTCTGTAAATTTTCAACTATAAAACTTTCTGCTTCTTAAAAAAAGAAAAAAAAAAAAAAGCTCTATTGCCTTATCCTAGCAGGCCATCTGTCTTCACAGCAGTACCACAGATATTCCTCCAAAATTCCAGCTGAGAAACTTTTCTGTTCACTTCTGTTTAGTACCCAGGACAGAATGAGCTTGTCTTCGATGTCAATACGGATCCTAATCCCAGTAACCTATCTCCAAGCAGGCCCCCTCGCCTTTCCTATTACATTCCCCCAAATCACTTTTTCACTGAAAGAATCAAGTTTGAAAACTTCGAGATACACAAAGGAGAGCAACACCAGCACGAAGTGCTGGGAGTTGCGTAGCAGAGAGAAAGCTACCAGTCTGAAACCTCCTCAGGGAAGGGTGTCTTGAAAGTGTCAAGGAAACTAATGCAAGCTGCTTGTGTTAATGAGTTTAAGCTGCTGGCACCAGAGCTACCGTCAGAGTTTCACTCCCTCTGCGATTGTTTTTTTCAGGAGGGAAGTGCAACCTAAAAACCACCGATTTAAGATCGCTCAGAAAACGAAGTGTTTGCCAAGGTAACTTGGAAATCAGATACTAGAAGTTTAGGTTATAACGAATGTTGCAACCGAGTTCAGAGAGTCTGTTATGCTTTTAACAAGTTAGGAGAGGTACGTGAATTCCAGTTTGGAGTTCCAAGCAAACCCCACCCACTATCCAAGATACTGAACGTGAAGATCCCGCAAAGACCCAAAGCAGGCTGTCATTTACTCACGTAGAAGGGTCATGTGTTCAATCAGAGTCTGCAACTTCAAGGAGAAATCCTATCTTTATTAGAAATGTTCTTCAAGGCAGAAAATCTGTCACTTCCAGACAAAACTTCCTTTTATGTTAAAGAGATTAGTTACTTAGACTTGTGATACAACAAAGGAATTACTGCAAAGTTTGTAGGATCTGTAAGCCCTGCATTTCGAAGGTGAACAGCTGGAAGTCAGGCATTGAGATGCATGGGAAGAACAGGTTAAAAACGACACTCTTACTGGAAAACACTGTCAGAAACAATTCAACCACACTTCCTCAGCCTGAGGAAGCTCAAGATGTTACAGGGTGATGTCAACTGTAGACAGTATCTGCTCTTTGGCTGTATTAATATTTAAAGTGTGTTAACTTCATGATAATAAAATAATCTCCACATAAAAATCCACATTCATTACAACTATCGTGGGGGGAAAAAAGCCCCAAACTTTGGTATTCTAAGATTCTGAGAAGTAGGACGCATTTAGCAAAATGTAAACCAATATTGTTTTAAAAAGTAAAATGATGTTATTTAAATTTTACTTCATCTTCCATTTAGAAGCCCGGATCTGGATCTTGTAGGGAGATGTTTCACAGCAGAGCACTTTAAGAGATCAGCTGTTCTGTGCCGTAGCAATTACCAAGTAATAGAATGGGGGTTATTTTATATTTTAATACCATAATAATCCACAGAATAAGGTTGTTAGAGAATATACTAATCTTCTCAATTGTTTGGTACATCCTTCCAATTATGCGTCTCTCTTCCGTGGGGTTCAAAGAAGCGCATTCTTTGATAAGGCAGATCACAGTGCGCCACGGAGAAATAGGTCACCGGTGACAGATAGTTTTGTAATCACCTTAAATGTACCTGTGCCTACCTCAACTCTGCTGTGGGTACAGGGCTCTGCCAGTAGGCACCAATATGACACCTGATAGCAAGACTTGTTTACTGAGAAGGTCTCTTTAGTGCAGTTGTACGAACTCAAAGGGCTCCAGGGGAGTCGTTCTTACGTGGACACCTCGTGCTGCAGGTGGTATGACACCAGAAAAGGTCTATTTGACCTATAAGCAATTTCTTGTACATACAAAGACTTTCCATCTTTAGGTGAAATTGCCCCTCTCAGTCTGAAATTCCCACATTCTATGATTCTGGCCAAAAGAGTAAAAGCAGAACGTCCCAACACCTCACACCTGCAACAGAAGCTGACAAACTGCTTGGATAGTTTAGCCCCTCTATGTACACGTAACCATTCGTACAAAACTGCTGAAGAATTTACTCTCTGGAAAACATCAGCTCAAGGCTTCCCGTCTCAGTATTAGATGAGAAGAAATAATAATATAAAACAAATTCACAGTAGCCTATAGTGCCAAGGTCTCTTAATCAAAAGGTTTGAAAGCGTTTTGGGTTTTTTTTTACAAATACTACAAATTCTTATCCACAAAACATTTACTAATCTTCCCAAATGTCAACTACTGCAACTAAATCTGAAGTAGCTATAAATACCAGTCACCAAATGCTAGATAAAATGACACACACAATCTTAAGTCTCCAACATGCTAATAAATGCAATTTCTTAGTTAGGAGAATAAAAAGCCTTCATGATTTTGCACTTCTCTTTCAAGCACATACTCTCTGAAAAAGCTTTCAAAATTTCTATCCCCCAACTACACACTTGCACTGTGTGAGCTTGTATCTCAACTTTATTATCAACATCTGAATTGAAGTGTTGGCTGCCTGAGGCAGGGATGGGGATCTTCATTCATTTCATTCATTCATTCAGCCCAACAACCATATTCAAGTGCTTGATTAATCTCTATAAAGCAGGAAAAATAGGCATCTTACGTGCAGGTAGAAAGGCAGATTAAAGGGGTTTCAAATCAGTACCGATGAACACCAGACCTACGTAAAGGATGTGAATTATCTGTTGCCATAAAATACCAGATCCTTTCAAAAACGCCCTTTTGGAACTCCACAGCTTCACTGCGCTCCTTTTAACACTGCAGCCCTGCGCCTACGAACTGCACTTTGTTAACACACACCAGATACCTCAGGAGGAAGCGCCCACCTTCCCCAGGCGACGGCACAATCATCGCGGAGGCAAATCAAGGTGCACCAGACAGCCCACCCTTCACAAATCAACGCTCGCACAGCCCCAGCTCCTTTCTTCAGCGCGCACACACGTACCCCACCATCATCCTCCCGATGCACCGCGCATACACCACCGTCAACAAAGCCTGTGCCCGTTGCCATTCCCAGAACAATACAGCTCAGGTCAGCCCCTGAAAAGACAAAAATGCACATTCCTCGCATCCTTTATGTCTGCGGTACTTCCCCTCGCTTTGACTTAAATCGCTTCTACCGCACAAGATGCCAAAAGTCAGCTGCGATTAAAGACACTTACATAATACTGTTCAGACCAAAGAGATACGTTATCTTGAAGCGCATTTTTTCAGTCTAACAATACCTGCAGCGGGACATCCACGGGACCCAAAGTTGCGCGGAAAGCAGTTTAAAAAATCACTACCAACCCCCAAACCCGACGGCGCACATACCACAACATGTGTGCTGCGGGCAGAGGAGAGGGGAAGATGGCCAAGCAGAAGACCGAGGAAGAGAGAAAGCATCTGATTTTCCATCTGATTTTCCCCTTCGCTCACCTGGACCTAAGAACCCGCAACTGCAAAAGGTGACGTTTCATCTCCTCACCTACCCAACGACAACTCCAGTCCCAGAAGCGAGCGCATTTAAGAACCGCGCTCCCCTCCCCACGATCGCGGACCGCGCACCGTCGTGGCCGCACGATTCGCAAGTGACAAGGAGGAAGGGGCGGGTGCCAGCGGCCCCACACCTCCGTGCCACCTCTCCGCGGGAGGGGGCTGGAAAGCGAGGGCTCGGAGCGAAAGGGGCTGTGGAAAGGCACAGCCAAAAGCAGCAGGAATATCTCCGCCCCCCCCTTGTTTCGTACAACTCCCCTCCCCCCGGGCAGGTGGCACAGCCCCCTCCCAGCGGGCGCAGCAGCCCGGGCAGAGCTCCCGGGCGCGTTCCTCCCCCGCCCCCTGCCCTCCTCCCGCGGGGGTCTCCCCGGGCTGCCCCCGTTCCACCCCGGGGGGTGCCCCGCTCCCACCCAGCTCCCCAGGGGGCTGCGGGCCGGGCGCGTCGCTCCCCACGCCCGGCCCCCGCCTCCACCCCAACCCGCTCCCTTCCAGGCCGGGAGGCGACTCTGCCCCGCTCCCTCCGGCACCCACCCCCGGGCTGGGCCTAGCGTCGCTTGGCAGCGGCCGCCAGGCCCCAGAAGGGGGAAGGGGATCCCCGGCCGAGCGGGCGGCCCCACACTCACCCAGGCCGGTCCCTCAGGGCCGCCCCCGCCGCCTGCCATGCCGGGCGGCGAGGGGAGGGGGGCGCAGGCGGAGGGCGGCGGAGGGCGGGTGGAGGCGGCGAGGCGGGAGGGCGGAGGGCAGGGCGGCCGGGGCCCTCCCTCTCTCCCTCCCTCCCTCCCCGCTCGGCCCCCGCAGCCGCCGCCGCGGCGCTCGAATGGCCGCTGCCTCGGGCTCGGGGCTCAGGCCCAGGCCCCGCCGCCGAGCGGACGCGGCTCCCGCTCCCCCC
>JANHGN010026994.1:0-67166 GCA_024605025.1 Megaceryle maxima
TAAGGGAATTGTTTTCTTATTCTGAATGAATGCCTGAGGCACCAGGTTATATCATCCATCTCTCGTTGGGGAGAAACCACTGATTTCTTTGCTCCCTCATCCATTGGTTAGGGTACCAAGTGAAAGATTTTGCACCATTTCAAAAAAAGGACTTGAAAATAACATCCCATAGTGCAGGTGAGGGGCCTGGACACCAGATACTCTCCAGGATGATCATGGCAGGAGAGACAGAAAGGGGTACACTCCTGCTCTGCCTCCTTCCTCAGCAGCTTCACACCTTGTCTTGAGTTAAATTTAGCAAAACCAGTACATTTGCACAGAAAGCTTCAGTTCTAATTAACTGCCATTTTCCAGCCACACAAAACCCCAATTCACTATAACTGCCACCGGTTTGATGGTGCTCATGACATAAGGCAGGATCAGACTTAGCAGTGGAAGGATAAATAATCAATTTTAGCATGCTAGAGGAGCAAACTTTCAAGCTTTTGATGTGAAAAGGCACCTGAACAACTAGAGGCTGACATTCACAGCAGTGGAAAATTCAGCTCTGAGAGTGGGCACTGAGCTTGGAGGAGCAAAGAGAGGTCACGCGGCATGTTTTTCGTGGGAAGACGGTGGCTGCACCTGCCAGACAGCTCATCCTAACGAACTCTGCAGAGGCGGGCGGACAGAGCTCCGGGATGTGCCAGTTCTCTGTGAGGTGGCTTTCTGCCCACTGCAATTATGGAAGGAGGAAAACAGCAGTTTTGTGAATAAAGTTGGCAGCTGCCCAATACAGCCTGAAGAAATAACCGTACCTTAGAGAACCCTTTCTTTTTTTTTTCTGGTCTGGGCCAAACTCTTTAAAGGAGTTCAGCATTCGTGAAGGTATCTTCATTTCAAGATGCTCATTACTGATAAAACCTATCCTGGTCCCTGTGCAGTCACCAGCCTGTGCTGGTATGAAATGCCCAAGATGCTGGTGGGAGGTTTGCCTGCTCTGGACACTTTTTAATCTGTGGTGGGTGAAGGTTTGTTTCAGCTCTGAAGTATTAAGTTTAAAAATACTTCTAGGATTTAGTAGTAACCATTATAGCTCTGGACAAATTTATTATCCTATATGGTTGCTGAATGAGCTTATTTCTTGACCACAAAGGCTTCCTCTAGTACTAAATTCTGACTTTTAATCAAGCTTCACATGGAAAAAACCATCCTTGGATCAGCTTTGACCACACTGCCTTTTACTGTGGCTGGATGCACAACGACTTTGTTTTCTTAGTATGAAACATCATGCACAGAGCTCCTCAGCTCTGTCAGTCATGTTAGCTTAAAAGTGATGGTTCTGAGCCTGCCTTTATCTCAGTCATTACAGTACTTTTGCAGCATCCCCAAGTCTTCCCCCACCTATTGCAGAGCTGTGCTGAAGTCTCTTTGTAGCCATGATTGGGTTTACAAACTAAACCCATAACCTTTAAGCTCCTCTCCATCATATATTTTAGCAAGTTATTCTGCAGAGTGATGAGGTTATTGGCCACATCCCACACATCTCCTGACACCAGGGAAGTAAAGTAAAACACTGTAAAGGAGTAATAATCCCCCACATGTGGAGGCTAAAGAGGGAGAAACAGCCCTGCAGTTATTACTGCATATTGGCAGCCTCCTGATAAGAGCAAAGCCTACTTCAGTGGGTTTATGAATAAATCAAATGTAGGAACATTGACACCATGTGGTTCTTTAAAGTGGATCTTTGCTGAATAAGGTTTAAAAGTTTTACAAACAGAAAAGACACAAATTTAGTTTTCTGGAGTAAGAGTTTTGGCTCCTACTGAGGAAAAGCCAGCATTCATTTGCTGAGAGGTCCTAAAGGTTTTATCTGTTGAAAACTAACAGGAAAAAAGATTCGAGAGAGGAACCATTAAGAAGAGAAAATGAAATGAGAAGGAACAAGAAAGAATGCAGAAAGTTGGAGTTTGTTGGAAACAAAACTTATATAAAGGTTAAAGGAAAACTGCAGACAATAAAACCTGCATTCTTGCAAATCCTTTTATGAAATTATGGCAGAGGGGCTAATGGAAGAAGAACACTATGCAAAGAAAGTAAATAGTGTAGAAAGGAAAAAGGTGAATCCAGGTTAAGGCAATGTAAATAGCTTTCTGAGATAAACACACCCTTTGTCATTCGCTCCTTCTGAAGAAAAGTATTCTATTTTAAAGTCAGTAGAGGTGTTTATCCAAGTCACTCCTAGCACACTTCACAATGAAGGCTTTGGGGTTTTTAATGTTTGGTTCCAGACAAAGTAATTTTTCTTTGTCTCTTTTTTTTCTCTTTTAGAAAAATGCAATACATTTTTCATATTAGGAAAACAAGAGATTGAAAGATTACTTTTGGCACTTCCCATCCCTGACCCCATTTGCTGCTAATGTGAGGAAATAAAGGCAGAAGATGGTTCTTGCTGAGACTTCATCCCCTGCAATTACCAGATGTGAGCACTGAAAAGAGCAGGAACTTGTTAGCCTGTCTAAATCCGCCCTCACCCCAACGACCTCTCTGTGTCTGAAGACACCTGCAAGAACATTTACCCTTGAAGCATGACCAGGGGCCACCTCCTGCAGTTCCTGTGGCTTACTGCTGAATTTCATCATCCTGAGTACATGGCTGCTGCCTGGAGAGGTACAGGCATCCCTGCCAGCACACCTCTGTGTACACAGCCAGCCCTGTGCCTCTGGTAACGCGTGCTCCAGAGAAGCCACATCTCTTATTCTGGGAAAGTTTGCAACACTTTGGCAATACATTTTGTCGCCATTTTCTTTGGCAAAAACAGCAGCCCTGCCTGAGGGAAGCAGTGGCACCCATTCCAGAGACAGAACACCTCTCCCCCACACAGCCCTTCAGCTGGATTTACCCTGTATCAGGAGATTGTCTTTTACCTTGCTCAAAACCAATTGGCTGAGTAGGTCCCTCTAAAAGCAGCACCTCTCTGGTCAAAAGGCCTTTTTTCCCTTTTGAATCTCTTCTCCAGTTTAATTTATAAAGCAAATTAGTAACACCAATTACAGATTTCCTGATGTGGCCAGACGAAGGGAGCAGTTATCTCCTTTGCTTTGTAACCCATTCCCCCACTCATATTCTCCAGCTCTGTTTGACTGCTTTGCAGCTACTGTTGCCAGCAAGTCTGTTTCCTCTTTAGTTTCCTCATGAACATTTCCATCCAAAATATATTTTGCATTTTTATTGGTCCTCCCCAGACGTGTGGCCTTTCATCTACTGATGTTGAATCCATATGCTGATCTCAGCAGAGTGTGCAGACTACAGCACCTTCCCATACCACACCTTCCACGCATCACTGCTGATTTTCCAGGTCACATCCTGTGACCGTCACATGTTGCATGAGCAACAGCATCCCCTCCCCTGCCCTGGACCAGGCTCTGTCCTGCACATTGTGCAGCTGCCCCCAAACCCTCTCTTCAACATTCCTTCTGCGGTGAGCCTCTCTGTGCTTTCCTTTCAAAGAATACTTCTTTACACGGTGACCACTACTGCCCGCTGCCCAGTAACCCAGAATGTGTGTGGCCCCACTGGTACTCGCCGTAGGGATGATGCACCCTGGGGACCTTCAGGCAATTGGAGATGGCTCCAAATCCTGCTAAATGCAGCAGAGATTTTGTTAAGCTGTGGGGATGGTCCTCTCCCTCAGCTATTCCTCTTCTGGTCCTCCCTGATCACCTGGTGTCTGTATAAGTAGCTTCCTATGCCCTCAGCAACTGGGTTTGCCCTTTGTGGGAAGGGAATCACAGAGGACTTGAGGTGATGCCCAGGAGCCCAGAAATTTTTCCATAGTGTGAATGGGCTCTCCCAGGCTTTTTCACTGGCCCTAGAAAATCTCTGATCTATTTTGGCCAGGATTTTGGTTAGAAAGTCAAAGTAAGTGAGGAGCACTGGAGATATGGCAGAGGCACGGGAAGAGCTCAGCCCTGACATGGTGCTTCAAATATTCTTGAGACATGCTGGTGTCTGGAAACACATGTGCCTGGTCATGTGTTAACGTCTGCTGCTGGGTCTGCTCCTCTGCTGTGGCATGTGTAGCTCTAGCTGACTTTAACAGGAGTCACATGTGCAACTGGGCAGAAGAATTACAGAGTCTGAAATGCCTCGGCACATGGAAGCTCTCGCTGCTTCAAGGCCTATTTATTCCTCTTGCAGAACAAAGCAAAACCAACGTCCTGCTTGTTTTTATCTTGAGATTTTTGACAGATCCTGGTGCAGTAGGGTTTTTGCTTAATTTCGATCATGAACTAGTTGTCAGAGAAAATTATGCTGTAATCCTGGGAGACACAATAAAGCTGTCCCGTAGGTTTGGCCCTCGACAGTTGGAGATGACTCTTAATGCAGATTTCACTCTGTGTGTGTCACATTTGCTAATTTTCCATGAATGATTCCTGATTTTTAATTGACCTTGGTCTTTAGGTTCATAAACCTTTGTTCTGCATTGAAGTCTTTTGGCAATGTGGAGTTTTGCCTGAAATATAGTAGGAAAGAGACATCCTGAAAAATAAATTTAGTAAGGTTTTGCACAGGGTGCAGCATCACCACCAAATGGTACGTTTTGTGCTGCTTCTAGTGAACATGGAGATGTTCCTTCAGATAAAGTGCTAGGTTTTAAGAAACACGGATTCATCTTTTACCTCTCAAAGGCCTTAGACTGAGCTTGTAAATGCTTTGGAACTCAACTTTTCCCCTGTAAATACAGGCTTTATTTTTCCTGTTGTGTCTATTCAGTGTGATTTTCAAAGAGACCCAGGGGAATTGCTGTACGAGTCCCGCAGAACAATAAGTCTGTTCTAGTTTCATTAAATGCCTCACTGAAGCCCTTTCCTGGGAGAGTAGATCATTCACCCTGCTTTCCTACACACCAACCTGGTCCTATTTACACAAGCTGACAGACTACCTGATGGAGCCATTATTCTCTTTTCACATATAGTCTAAACTACTTCCTCTTACCAGGCACTGAGCAGTTTTAAATCAAATGTCTTAGTTCAGGGAGGTTAGGAATAGTCTTATAAAATGCCTTATTTCTTCCTTGCTCCTATGTAAATCTATTTTATTGGACAATTGGAAAACATAACACTCGGCTTGCGTGGATAACCCCCCACGTGCTTCCAAATACAATATACAGTAATTTTTTTTGAGAATAAGCTTTTCATGAAAGCCTGTTGTTCCCTGCAGCCAGGCTGAGCTTTTGCAGAACAACCTGCCCTCCTGCCTAAAATCACACTCAAAAAGCAACCCTTAACTGGGAACTTCGCACAAGGAGACATTTGAAGGCTGAAATACAGGTTACACTGAAGTGGTTTTGTGCGATTTTAAGCCTGAGAAGACAGGTTAGACCAGCGCCATAATCAATGGAAAAACCTCCAAGGGGTTTTAGTAGTTCTCTGTTGCCTGCTCTGCCTTGTGAAAGGAGGTGCCTGGCCAGAAATTAACCCATGAGACCCCTGTGCCGGTTCCTCTGCCATGCAGACTCTTGCCGCTTGCCCTGCATCCCTCCCAAATGTGTTCTGGCACATAGAGTTTGTTCTGGCTGGGAATTTGGTTTACAAAGATTAAAGAGACGCTGTGCAGTGGGCAGTGAGCCTCAGCAAGCGAGGAGATAAAGGCAGCATTGGAGGCAGTATGGGCATGGCATGGAATGGAGGTGCTGGGGGAATAGGCCAGATGGGGACACGGGAGGAGGTTATAGATCTTGAACACATATGAATTAATGATAAATGCCCCAGTCTCCACACTTTGAACAAGATGTGCTGGCTTGCTTGAAGCCCCCATCCCTTATATTACATCGTCTGGCTCTCTTTAGGCTCTGGTGTGATACAGTGCAACCGTTATGCTCTGCAAAACTACTTGTCAACTGCCCAGCGGCTATACAAACACGGCAGAAAAACACTACTTGAATATTTAACATCATCAACAGGCTCCTTTAGACCACTGGCTAATGCCTCTGGATGACATTTACTACTCTGCATTAAGAAAGAAATAGTTAACTGAAACACCATGTCATTTTTACAGTCAGGCAATATCTTGCACTTATTGTCAAAAATTATTTTCACTTGGACTATGCTACTGCAGCATAGGACACAAAAAAAGGAAAGGATTTACTGCTGAATGCTAAGTCTTGCTTTATTTTGCTATTTAAGGAGCTAATAGAATAATGTAATAGAGCGAGCACAGACCCAAATAAAGTTCATATGTTATTGCCAACTCTAAGCAATTTAATTTCGTGACTCAGGCAGCATAACTGTGAGATTGGCTTAGAATTCATTATGTTGTTTTATTTTTATCTGCTTGTATGTTTAAATGCATGCTTGAGGTTCATTGCATTTGCCTTAAGACCCAGTTTCATCTCAGTTGCATATTGGAGCTTTTCAGTGTAATTGTATGGGCTGCAGGGCTATTTTTTATTGCTGAGTGCAGACTCTCTCACAATTGTTTCTAAGATTTGGACTGGAAGTAAAATGTTAAATGCACCAAAACACGGGAACCCTGAGACAGACAGGCTGTGGCTCTGCCCCATCCAGCATTCCCCTACCCTGTTCACCCACAGTTTGCAGAGGCTACAGGGTGAGAAGGATCTGCAAAACATCTTAAATGCATTTCCTTAAAGGACACTCAGTATGGCTTTAACTCAGTTTGTCTCCACACCCAGAGACAAAAGAAAGTGAATTCTAAAACATTAGTTGCAATGAGGCGGGCAACAATTTTGCATCGTGTCAGGGTGCTTTTTGTAAGGCAGCCTCTGAGACTGCATGCGGGTGCTGAGTGTTTTCACATGTAAATCTGATCGCAGGCTGCAGCCCATGTGGTAGATAAACAAGCTGTATTTTTAAACGCAGTGTGAAATGTGGGGGCTGACGTGACCATTATCAGAGCCTCATGCATGAGTTATGAGACATCATAAAATATTTTCGTATTGCAACAATGAGAACCGAAGCTGCTCTGTGGTAGGCTTGTTTGATCTGATAGCTCATCCAGTTCTCTTTACTGGGTCTGGCAGGAGGCTGAAATTGTTTCTCAAGAGCCATACTTCCGAATGCTAAGCTGCTTTCTCATAAATTTCTTACAAAGAAAAACTTTCTTATGGGATGACTGATAAAGAATTGACTGTTAAGACAAGGCAGGTGACATTTGCAGGGATTTAGGGACATTCCACCCTGCCCATGGAACAGTTGAACTAGTCACCTTAATCAGGCTGAAACAGAATTGAAATGTGAGTGTAAATAATTAGGTCACCTCCTTTTATTAAATAGTTCATTAACATATTTTATTCTGAAAATGAGCATTCCTAGGTGTTCTTCAGATTAGTGGTACATAGCTGGGTGGAGGTAACAAATACAGTCAGTCACTTCATCTCCTTCCAGATAACCTCACTCCACCTGACTTTAAGACTGATCCTGCAATTTCTTAATGCCACAAATCTCCTTTTCCTTTGATAGTCTTTCATCTTAATTTATTCTATTGTATTCATTATGTAAGTGATTATTCTTACTCTTATTAGCACAGACAGATTATATTTTACAGAACACCTGCCAGCTGAGTCTCTGTATGCTACTGTTAGAGTCTGTGTGTATAGATCTTCAATATTACGTTTCATTCCTCCCAGTGATACTGAGTGACCTTCAACTAATTATCTGATTTTGCCATTTCACTGCTGCTGCGGCAGTTGTGCAAATACAGGAGATGTGGATGTCTCTGAATTTAGTGAAAATCCTTCTGTGAAAATCCTAGCCTGGGTCATTCCTCCTAGCAGATGTAAACGCTTCTTTTCATAAAGTGAAAAGTGGGGATACATGGGGAAGGAAAGCCCAGTGGTGGCATTGCTGCTGCAAGCAGCAGGGCTTCACTGCCCTGACCAGCATGGGAGAAGCAGGAGAGCATGTCCGTGCAAGTGTCCCAGGGGCACTTTGCACAGAGGCCAGCAACAACCAGGCACTGGCTTGTGGACTTGGCTTGGATCCAACCAACTTGGAGCTGTGGCAGCGTGTGGCCGGCTCTGGCAGGGCCGTCAGTGCAGACATACCCTTCCAAGCTGCGACTCCGGCTCTGTGGTTTCTGGCACTGAAGAAACAAGTTCAATGGCATGAACCCACGGGAAGAGCTGGACCTTGGAGGGTATTGCCGAGAGTCTAATTTGTCTTCCTGTCACGGGCGTGAGGTTCAATTACTTTTCCCCTCCTCACTCTATTTATTGAAGAATATGATAAAACTGAATGTAAGTGGTTAAATATTCTGAGCTGTTTCAGCTTGGCAGAGTATCCTTCTCTTCTCGTCTTCACAGCACTTTACTTTGGGGACACACAGGCACACTGAATTCACGTCTGGTGCTTTTGCATCGAGCTGATTCCAGTCAGCCTAATCACAAAGCTGGGCAAAGGAAAAGCTGAATTTTCAAACTGATGACACATTTATACCAGAATTGTAACTTTATAATATTAATGTATCATTTAACTTACATGTATACTTTGGAATGTTTATAACTACTGTAAATCATAGGCAAGAGCGGCCAAGAGAGTGCCACACAACATTCCTAGTACAACTCATAAAATAAATACAACAATCACAAGAGAACAACATTCCCTGTTTCAAAAGGGAAAATGCAGCCGTTCTGCTGCAGATGGGAATCGTGCTCAGTTAGATTTTCACAAAGCCCAGGCACAGGCAGAGGAACTGGTGCGGTGTTGTCTCCGCACTGCCCCGGGTGCTACCGCTGTGGCGTTCAGCAGAGATTTCAAAGCGCAAAATGTCTCAGAGCCAGCACCACCAAAGTGCTGTGTTGCTGGGAAATGACACCAGATGTTTGCTGGTGATGCCGCTTGGCATCGTTGTTTGCTTTGCTAGGACAGCCCAGATTTTGTGACATGGTCTCCCTCCCACCCTTACAGCACCTGTAAGGTGACTGCTGAAAAGCCATCCCCAAACAGTGTGCAACTCCCTGACCTCTATCCACCTTGTCTTGCAGGGTACCTTGAAAAGAATAAACCTCTACTGTTTCCTGACCCATAAAATTCTGTGGCTGATTTCTGACCTATTAACCTTCAGTCTTTCTGTTAAGGTTTATAGTACTTTTATGACTTGACCAGTGGACTGTAAAATACACATTTAAATGCATTCAACTCTGATAACAATCTCGTCATTAAAACAGCCTCACTTCTTTGTTTGAAGTTAATCACTCTCAAATTTTTCTGGATTCATCAGCACACTCACCAATACCTGGTTTTTATTCCTGAAGCTGGCAGATACAACATGACACAAAGACCTTCAGTTCTTAAAAGACAGTAAAAAAAGGATTGAAAATCTTATTGAAAATTCCCCTGAACTTTAGAGCAAAATCTACAGAAAAATCAAATCCCACTTTGCATTCAGGACATCTTCAAACATTAAAAATGAATCAGCTTCTGAGATTCAGGTGAAGGGATGACTGTTTTTTCTAGCTTTATTATGCTAAAAATACAGTTGAGCAGCAAGCACGATGTGGTAACATTGCACAGGCAGCAAAATACCAAAATAACACCAAGGACAGGAGACTGTTTTAATGTGCTTTCTGGTAAGTTATTTAACATGCTTTTGTTGGCAGGACAGATGGTTTGGGGCTTTGGATCAGTCCTGGATTACTTAGAGCAGGCAGTAGGCAGTGCCTGTCACGTAATGGTTGTTCCCAAATACAGCTGAAAGCCAGTGTAATGGGACACTCAGTTCTGTTTCTCTTCTCTACCACTGACACCATGAGTATCCCAGCATGTCCTTAAGTTTGGAAGGAAAAATTCTCACCATTGCATTGCATCTGCAGATGCTGAACTGGCGTTCTCATCCTACCAAGATGTCCCAACCGCCCCTATTGCCATCAGGAAGGATGGGACCCAGAGCTCTCTCCTGGGCTGCAGAAGCCAAATGAGTTATGTGGAAAGCAAAGCTGATGTCAGAAATAGGTTGGCAGAGCCCACGGCAGGCAGGGGTTTGGCACAGCTCTCTGACAAGGGCAGGTGGAGAAGACCTGTGTCCAGCAGAAGCAATCCCTCTGTCTGCTTGATGTTGGTGCTCAGCAACTTCATCCTGGAAACCTTCTGCCAGGTGAATGACCCAAAAATGTGTTTCCCCTTCTCTTTGAATAATTTCTTGTTATGAGTAAGTTTTATTTTAATATACTGCCTAATTTATAACAGGCTCCGTCTATCATGCAGAGAAATGCTCATTTTTTGAGTCAAATGTAAGTGCACTTGTGTTCCTACACTTTCTCTGTGCAATCCTCAGCCTCTGCATTTAAGAAACGTGACCCTAGGATGTGTTTATAGAAGGCTAAATATAGGTTTATCTGTGCTAGTCTTTCCATGAAAGATCTTTTTCCTTCAACACATGGAGATTAAATACATGGAGCAATATTAGTTAACACTTAAGTTATGGCATGCTAACGCCAGGAAATTCCGTTTTGAAGTTGATGTTCCACTCCTAACTCCCCTTAACTTTGTGTTTCTTTTCTCTCAAAGGCATGAACTGAGGATAGGGTGTTGCTTGAAGCTGAGCGACGCTGCTTCAGACAAGCGTTTGGAGAGACACCTCGTATTAATCTCTTTAGGTACACTCCGAGGGATTGTTCAGGCCATGGTGGAAAGCGAGAGCAAAAAACCTACTGTTCTCAGCAGCCCAGAACGTATGGAAAGCAATACCTGCAAGTCCAGTGTATTAACTCTGAGTTAAATAAAAGAAAATAAACCAAACTTGAGGGAATTTACGTCAGAGCAGCTGTTTGCGTGCATCTTCTGCTGGTCTTAACTCTCACACTTTGGGCTTTCCTGTTAGCGTTTACAATAACATAATTGCATCATGGTCCTAGTGTTTAATATTCCCTCTTTCAAAATATGAAGTTGCAGCTGACTCCCTGTATCCTTCTGGGATAAATGCAGAAAAAGCTTTACTTAACAGCTGCTATATATTATTATTATTACCTATTACATCATATCTTATTACAGCTCTATTACAAGTTTCCCCTAAAATCTAATCACATTTTGAAATTGTTTACAGCGAAACTAGAAATGGGCTCAAGACATAAAGTTCACATCCCAGCATGGGTATGAACTTTCTTGAAGTTCAAATTTATTCAGATGCATTTAACTCTCCTGCTCCTGAAAGACGGGAGCAACTGCAAAGTTTGGATGTTCGTCGTGGTACCGCAGCTGTGAACAAACATCGAGGGCACCTGAGATGTGCCTGAAGTGGTAGCAGCTGAGACAGGGCTTTACTTTCTGGTGTGTCCTTGCTCTGAGACTGTAAGTGGAATTCTGTTTCCATATATGTGAATAGGAAAAACTTCCATTGGTTTCAGCATAGACAGACTTTCACTCAAGCTGAAGAGAGGGATGACAGACAGACAGGCAGATACTAATTAATTATCTCACTGGAGCTAAGATAGACTTCTTTCTTTAAAACATAAGTGAACACTGACAGGAGTTTGTCATCATACCCATTTTGAGCTGCTCGTGGCACATGCCCGGGAGACCGACATGGGGAAGGACAAAGGATTTGGAGTGGTTTGAGGCTCTCAACATAAAGAGAAAAGGTGTTCTGTGCTCAGGTCTGCCCGCTGAAAAGGATCCAGGTACTGTCTGGACCTTGAGGGACCCAGTACAGACCTCTGGGAGCTTCACCATGATGCCCAAACTTCTCTTGCCTTTGCCTCCCACCCTCCAGCCTTGTTGCAGACTGCGAAACAGCTCCTTGGCAAGATGGCAATGGTATTTCTGTAGGGAAGCACCCGCATGGCTTGTCCTGCTACTGTGGGTAAATCTTCACAGGATGGGTCCCTTAGCAGAAGTGCATGCTCATAAACGTGGAATAAAAACAGTGCAGGTCACTAGCCTCATCCACACACTGACATTTCTATGGGTCTTTACTTTACAGGTCTGATATTAAGTAGTTTGGCTAACTTTTTAGAAATGTTACTATTTTCTCGACAAAATGTCAAGTAAGTTTTCAGGGGGGAATACTTCATAACTGAAGTATGTTTTCCTAAGGGCAATAAACCACTAAAAAATGTACTTTTTTCCCACCCAGCCTTTGAGCCAAAACTTTCACATGTTTTTCAAAGAAATAAAATTATAGGTGTTTTTCTGTAGTAGGGTGAAGTACCACCTGGGTGGCAGTGGTAGAAAGCTGGGCAAACTTTATAAATCTAGAAGGAGGAGATTGTTTTGGCATGACTTAGGGTTACAGCCTGGGTTTCCTATGCATAATTTTTAAAGGAATTGCTCAAAGCATCAGGAAGCTTTTGCCACTACACTATACCCAGTGTACGACACCTACCTCTTATACTCAGCCATGGCTGAAGGGAGAACTTTTTCAGTGCTATGAACAGTGAAGTCAAGAGTCCGACGTTTAATTATTTCTGCATCTGACAAACCCACACTCCATGCACATGCTGGTTTAAGAGACCAGAAGAATGTATAGTCAATTGAAAATAATGGGTTGGTCAACTTGGTTTAATTTGGTTCCTGTTCTGGTGTCGAGGTGTGTTCCCATTGTCTGTTGGCAACGAGAAGGGCAGCACTGAGCTGGTGTCTGGGACACCTTCAGTCTAATTTCAGCTCCACCAAAGCAATGGGAGAGTGTGTGGGATTTATATAATTACTTTTATAATTATAAATAGCTGAGGGGCTGGAAAAGCACTTTTGGTCATCTTAATCTCTGGCATCACAGTGCTCAGAATTTGAGCAAATACTTTTTCTGACTGAAGTAATAAAGAAAACGAATATCAGGTCATCCATGATCACTTTCCATGGGAAAGGGAAGGTGGAGCAAGGTGAAGGACAAAGAAACTTTTGCTAAAATTACTAACAATGGTGCAGGGCCACTAAATGCCTTGCTGTGCTGCCTGGTACCCTGACTGAGAAAGCCAGGTCCTGAGTATTTTTTTAAATATTAAAAAACAGGCAACATAAAATGTCTCTCCTGGAAATCAAACAGAAGGAAAACTAAAGATACAAAGGAAATCTCATTCCCTGGACTGCTCTGTGTGTTGGCTTCCTACGTGCCGAGCTGAGGAAACTCTGAATCCTGTGGAAGAAATCCATGGAGAGGAAGCAACAGCCATCGCACAGTATAAAAGATGGGGCTGGTTTTAATCAGGGCTGACTCTTCACAAATAACAAATGGGAAGGAGAGGTTAAAGTGGGGCATAAAGGTAAGCCAATAAAGCCTTTTTTTGAGACAAAATGAGAAGGGCGTATTTCAATATGCCACAGTGGAGAGAGAGTCAAACTAACGTATCTAGGATGTACAAACACTGTCTGACTCCAGGCTTACGATGCCTGCCCAGCTCAGGGAGAGCAGCAAGCTCCTAATTTAGGAGCTCTGAGTAACCCTTGTTGGAAGGCAAGTCTCTTTGACTATGTAACCAGGCCAGATCTTAATTGAATTAGACATCTAAAATTAGACAGTGTCAATGTCCACACTCCCCCATCCCTTCCCCACCCCCTCAATATGCACACACATCAATTGCCTGGGAGTGTTGTACCATTTTCAAACTTTTTTTGAGGAAAAATACCATTTTTGGAACCTCGAATTAGTGAGAAATATGTGAACAAGAGCAGTGTTTGGCTCTGCCTGCATCCAGGATACAGAAGGCTTTCCTCCTCTTGTAAAAGCTGGGGTCTCCTGTTTGAATGGGGTGACTGAAGGGTTCTCCTCATGCTGCTGGTGAATGCAGTGAAGGTTTCCAGCAGATTTAGATTTAAGTGCAATATGGATCCAGTGCATAGTTTTTAGCAGTTCTCCTTCAGCCAGTATCTAACACTAGCCTGTGAATTGCCATGCTCATTTTCCTGTGGTCTGTTCACAGACAGGACAACTAGGCTGGAAATGAGGGAGTGCTGGTGACAGAAGGCAACATTTCAGAAGGAGATCCTGATCTGATGATGATTGTGGGGGGCGGGGGGGTGTGTTAGCACTAAATCTTTTAGTGCTGCATCCCCAGGCTAAAAACTGATTCCAGCAAGCTGTGCATATGCCTTGGGTACCAGCTGATGTTAGGGCCTTGGAAAAAAACAGCTTTCTGGATTTCTGTAACAGATATTGGCAACACCTAAAGCAGAATCTTCCAAGACCACAATAAGATTTTCAGTGCTTACTGGATTTTTTTCAGCATAAAGCTGTGGTTTGTGTGGGTTACTCCTTAGTATCTTTCAAGTAACTAGCCTGCTGCTATGCAAACACTTGGGGTATGCAGTGGCCTGTGTGGATGCTGTTTTGATTTATAGTAAACCCTGGGAAGAACTCCTATAGCACCTGAAAGCAATCTTTCAGCAACTGAAGGAAGCAGAGTTGACTTTTAATTCCCCAGTGTTCAGTAAGAAAGCAGGAAACCATTTTATATATATATATATGAGATATAGTAGGGCAGGGGAGTTATGAAACCAGAGATATGTAAAATGCAAGCTATTAAAATGCACCTATTCCTGACTACTAAATGGCAGGTGAGATCTTTTCTGGGTATTGTGGTATAATATTGGAAATTTATTCCACATTTTGCAACACTGGCTGCTCCATTAACTGATCTCACTAGGAAAAAATCATCTCATAAAATAAATATGACCCCATGGCGTGTGCTAGCCTTTCAAGGACTGAAATCAGTTCCTAGAGATCAAATAGTTTTCATGAGCCTGGAATTTTAAGGTCCGTAGAGGGTGAATCTCAATGTCTATAATCTTAAATTGGGGTCAAAATTAGCACAAAATTTAAAAGGATGATAAAAAAACCTCTACATTGCTTGATAAATTATCTGAAAGAAGTTGATCTCCCTAGGTATGCAGAGATTTAACTAAAGCAGATCACAGCATTTCCCTGGAAGGAGTTATATGCCACACTAAAGCATGGGTGGTTAAACAACAGGAAATTCATAAAAACCAAGCAGAAAGTCAGCAATTGTGCAACTTTATACAACCAGTTCTGTAACTTAAGTTTACATTGGACCAAATATACCAATGAATATATTCTTCCCAGAGTGACAGAGAAAAAAGCAATTTCTTATAAAGCAATTGCTCTTTGATGAGGTTGATTTGGACTGGATCTTCCTAAGTGTAAATCTTTTATTAAAAAAGAAATAATTTAAAATTCACAGAATCATAGAATGCCTTGGGTTGGAAGGGACATCTAAAGGTCATCTAGTTCAACCCCCTTGCAGTGAGCAGGGAAATCCTCAACTAGAGCAGGTTGCTCAGAGCCTCATCAAGCCTGACCTTGAATGTCTCCAGGGATGGGGCCTCCATCACCTCCCTGGGAACCCGTTCCAGTGCTCCACTACCAAAATGATCAAATACAAGCCAGAACTTGCAGTGAAGTGGTGTTTCCTGTGATTTCCAGGACACCAGAGATCACACTGTTCTCCTCCTCAGTGACTCCTAACAGTTTGCTGGAGCCTAGAGACTTGACTTGGAGGGATGCAAACAAATTATTCATGCAGAAAGCTCACTGGTGTAAGATCGTTTCCTTCAAAGAAAATAACTTTTCATGGGTTTCATGACCCTTTGCTCCTGAAGCAAACCATTTTCAGTGATAAAAAGAGGGAAAACAAGTTGGTCAGAAATATGATTTTCAATACTAGGAGTGAAGGATAGACTTGGCTAAAAGAAAAGACTAAATCTGTCGTGAAGGTAGGAGGAAAGTGTGCAACTGACACAAGCCAGTGCCTCACCTGCTCTCCAGCACTAGAGAGAGAAATCACAGGCGGGCTGTGAACTCACTGTGCAGAAGGTGGGTTTCCAGAGCACTCGACTACACATCTGAGCCTGCATTTTAGTGCAGCTGAACCAAGCCATGTTCTCAATCTGAGGAACTGCACTATATTAATTCCTATCATTAATCTTACCCTGCATCTCATGTCTTAAGTGGTTTCTGAGGTGGTATGAGATGCTTTTTTTCTTTTCTCCCACAGGTACAGCTTCACACAGCACTAAGGAAAACATTCATCCAGCAACACCAGTAATTGCAGTAGAGGCTCATACAGCTCCAACCCTGCCAGCCTTTACCTGCTGCTACAGAGAGGAAAGTGATACTTCCTTGGAGGCAGTGGCTCAGCACTGTGTTACAGGTGCTTCTCTTCACCCTGGCTGGGAAGTGTGCAGTACAGTCACTGAGACCCAGGTATTAAGTCTTTGGTCTTTTGTGAGCTCAGGTGTCCAGCTCACATTTGAGACCAAGCCCTTTACATGGGGACCCAACTATGGTTTGCAAGAAAAGCAAGGAAATGTAGGTGCAGGCAAGTGGGCCCATGGTTTGCATTACCCTTTTGCTCACCTGGCACCAAGTCATGCTCCCCACAGATCTGAGGACACCCTGAAGTACTACCAGTGGTTCAGTTAAGGTGCTATTGAAGGAGGGAGACTATTTGCTTTTATCCTTTGGTTATTCTCACTTTAAGGATTTATCAAAATAAACACAGAAAACCAGCTAATCTCTACACCCTGAATAAAGAAATTTCTTGCATGGCTTCTTCCCTCTGTGAAACATGACATGTGGCCTGGTCATTTGGTTTTCCACCCAAAACCCCTGAACTCAAGTTCTATTTTCTTAGGCATGCTTACATTTAATTAAAAGGAAACTATCAGATGTAAAAGTAACCCTCTTAGATATGCTGTAACCAGGCACAAGTTAGGCCTGTTCATGACTTCTCCATGTACAATTTCCTCCAGGATTCCACCCTAAACCTGGGCCCGCTGTGATGCAACACCACTTTCAGCACAGAAGATAGGGTAATGCTGGCTTGACAAGTGAAATTAATTATTGCATTCCATTAATTTTGAGTCATGCGCCCAGCCCATGGAAGCCAGGAGAACCTTGTGAAAAACAAACTCACTACATTGTACTGTAATATTATTCTTGGCCAGAGTTTCAGGCAGCCTGCTGGGGTCCTCCTGAGCGGCCGAGCTCTGCAGCAGTTTCTCCGCTAGCATCGTAGAGCAGCTGCTGTCTTCAGAGACAGAAAGAGAGGCTCAGTCTTCATCTGGGACTATAATAAGGACAGCAAGGGCCTCCTTGGGATCCTTAAATGCAAGCATGACTTGGTAGGGTGGTGATATTGGCTCCTGACACTTTTGAGTGTTGAGCTCCAATTACATATTTTCTTGCAATTGCTCAGTGCTGCTTGGAGCATTTCCTGTGCAAAACTTAACTCCTGGAGCACGCCATGGGAATGGCTGCAGCAGTGAAGGAACTTTGATCCTCCTGAGAACAAAGCGACCTCCATAAAGGCCACATGACAACGGCATGAAATCTTCTGCACCACAGTGTTCAGCTGAAATGCTGCAGTAGCATCTTTCCAGTTGTAAAGAGGAACGGCTTAGTGTGACTCACAGCAGAAACACTGCCCATCCCAAATGTTGTATTAAAATTTTGAGCCTGAGTCAGCCCAGTTCCCTCTGGGGAATACAATTACTGTCAGTGAGCGTCTGCTAAGAAAGGCCCTGTTCAGGGATCTCATGCATGGGTTTCTCCCATGGGAACCCTTGCTGGAGACACCCGGGTACGCTGCTGGCCCGGCATCACATCAGTAAGTCTGTGACTCATGGTGGTGTCTGTCTTGCAATACAGACTTCATCAAACCACAGGGCACTGATGTGGATCTATGAGACTTCAAGAAACTGGGATAAAGAAAAGTTCCCAGGCCCATCCATATTTTGACTTCATGTTATGATGGAAAGACCCCTTCTCCTTCAGTAAGGACAGTGGCTAAGCACGGGCGAGACAAAACTGATGGATAAAGCTTTTACACCATCACAGCAAGAAGCAGACACCATGTCCATAGCCTGCACGCCAGGGCAACAGTCCCCATCCCAGTCCCTGCTATTTTATCACAGACTGGACTGGTCTGGGCCTCTATATTAACTGACTTCACTCACTTTGGTAAACAAAGTAAAGCTTTTGACCCAGCTGTACAATTACTTGTGCTTATCAGTCCTCCGAGTTCCTTCCATAAGTGCTGCTGGGTTGAGGAGACACAAGCCTTGCCCCTCTCAGAGATCCAGGACCTGCAACGGTGGCTTTCCTGAAGCCACCCAGGAACCTCTTCACTACCAATGTCAACAGAACACTTCCCACTCCACCTCTTTTCCTTATCACCCATTTTCCATCTCTCTCTGACAGATAATGAAGTATATAAGTGCTGTCTTGTCTCAGGTATCTGTCTGGCGCATCAAAAAATCTTCCCTGCAGTGAACGGAGGTGCTTTGACAGAGTTCAGGCAGTTGCTGTTTGCACGCTACAGGCTGCTGGCACACACTGCTTCTGGCTCTCCTCCTGATTAGCTTTCTGCTGTCAGGCTGCTTGTTTTGTGTGGGAAGAGAAATGAGGAGACCAGTGACAGAGATAAAATTAACTGTGCAGGCAATGTGAAAAGCCCTTCTCTGAGCACAAGGACAAAGCGAGGAGGATTTATCAGCAGGAATGCAGCAGTTTTGAAAGATGGCATAGTGATAAAGCACCTCCATGTGCCCCAGAGCAGCCTCCTTGCACATGCCCCCTCTCTGACCTTTTGGGATGAGCAGAGGGGACAAGCAGGAACTCCTTCGCCTCAGCACAGTCAGGTCTTTCCGCCCTGCTGCCACTGCTGGGCTCTTGGCAACCTTTGTGCCAGGGGTTCCTCAAGGAAGCAAAAAGGATGCGCTGACCTGGGGATGTGGGAGGCTTGGAAGAGATCCTGTCAATGTTGGTCTTCAGTGGAGACATTTTCAGCTAGTAATATTATTTTAAGGAGAAAAGTTGTCTTCTCAACAGAGTCCACTTTTCTGAGAAGTGAAAAATCTTTAGTCTTGTTTCTTCATTCCTTGAGTATGAAAATACTCTGCAAGAATCTTCCGTGGATATCACTGGTGTTTCTGTGACTCTGGCTGCTTTTATCTGCTTGTCCTTGGAGGAAGAATAAGCAGAAGGACAACTTCCAGAAAGACAGTTTCTCTTCTGGTGAGCACAGGAGCTTCTTTTTGCTTTTGATGTCACAAAACGGCTTCTGAACTTCTGACTGTAGAAGGTGCTGTGTTTGCATGCTGGTTCTGACCCTGTTCCTCAGGAGAAGCTGAAGTACCACAGTAAAGCCAATTCAGCGCACGTAGGTGTGAACTGCACGCCAGCAGCAGGCACAGTCAGATGGACTCTGTCTTCTGTAGACAAACCTGTTGCACCAGGGCAAATGATAGAAAAGTCATCCTAATTTCTTGACTTTTCATCCAAACACCTCAAAGAAAATTTCACATCTGGATGAATAACATTTCATGCATTGTCTCCCATTTTACAGCCAAGAATCTGAAGCTGAAGATGACAAGCCCAAACCACACGGAAGACTAAAGCCTGGCTCTTCCTGTCCCTGAACTAACCATGGAGCTGGCAGCAGCCAGCCCAACAGCACAGCCCTGATAGGAAATTCAAAGTCATAATAGCTCACTAACAGTAGGGAGCAACCTAGTCTTCCGGGTGTGAAAATACAGGTAATAAACATTAATAGATTAAGGTTCTGAGAATAGCCAGGGAAAACAAATCAGAAACATTTTGCAGAATCTCATTGATTAAAGAGAAATCTCATTTTAAATAGTTGATAGCAGTAGTTCTGCCTTTATCATTTCATTTTAGTCACATCAAAATGTTTCCGTTTGGTAAGAAAAAGCAGCTTTAGCAGTCTCAGTTGGATTAGTTCTGAGTTATGTCACACATCAGTCTTCAAATAGGTACTTTTGTTGGCTTGGGTTTTTTTGGGGAAGAATTGCAGTTTTCAGTATGCTGAGGGAAATGTCATTTTCTGACCCAGGACTCTGAAGCTCATGCTTTGTCCAGGGAGGAGCCAGGAATCACATTTACAGTGTCAATTACAGACCCACGGCTGTCCTGCCTGGGGCTAGAGCAGGGTGTTGCAGAATGTGCTGATGGATTTGGTAGGCATTTCCCCACATGCTGTGCAAACCGCTGCAGAGAACAAACCGGGGAACAACCATGATGGAGTGACTGCCTGTTCTCTGAGGACTCCACATAAATCTCTGCAGCCACTGTAACCACCAACCCAGACAGTGCCCAGCTCTAATTAAGGCCTTGGAAGACTTTTTAGGGCATACAGTAGGATGTCCCTTAATGGTTCTTGCAGTGAAACCCCAGTCCCTGTCTTGTCAACCTCCCACAGTCAACTGCTCACTGAAGTCAGTAGCAATTTAGTCTGCAGAGGGCTTGCAGGGTCAAGACTGCTATGGATTTGGATCCATCTTGGTCCCAGTTTTTGGGATGGTGCAGTCCAGCATCCACCTAAAAGCAGTAGCTCACTGTCTGGGCTGTTGAACACACATGTATGAGGCAGCATTTTACTTCGAAGGGTTCACGGAGGTGCCCACAGTGATATGCTGCTGACTCTTTTATGGGATACAATCACATTACACTGCAGTGCAGCTGTAACCGAAGGCAATAAAACTTGATGTATGGGGAGGACAAACAATTTTGCAACAGCATGTGAGAAACAAATTTTAGAATGACAAAGATTTTACTGAAAGACTTGTTCTTGCTAAGTTTTGCAGAGACAAATGAAGGGTTATAACGGCTCTGAAATGAACGGTATGTACTGTTTAATTTTAAAAAGGAAGATGATCATAAACTGCTTCGTAAAACTTATCAGTTCAACAGCATCCTTAGTGCCAAATGCCATGTTATATTCATTAGCAGGTAGTTTCCTGGGATCACTGATCCAGGGACTGGGTATTTGAGGCAAATCTTTGATTGTAACAGACTGTCTCTAAGACTTCTTCCTCATGCATATCAAGCTTGAAAACACAGCTAATAAAGGCCAGATGGCTGCAGGCTCCTTCTCACACCCATAATATTGATGGGAACATTCTGGAGGGAGTGGATTCTGCCTGAATCTTTGCCTTGTGCATGACATGATGATAACCACATTTCAGCCTTTGCACTGTTTGGTCCTAACTCAATTCAAATGTTTCCTGGATTTGTAGCAAATGAATGAAGTGCAGCTCGAAAGAAAATATATCCAGCCCTTATTAGAAAAGGTGGTACTCATCACGAATCATCTAAATACTTCACTTCTGACAGCGGGGAAATCCTTTTATTACTGAGTTTGTTCAGAAAGATTTTGAATAGTTCATTGTAAAATTGCATTCATCTCTGCCAGAACATATAGAAACCAGTCAAAGTCCAAAATCCGGCCCCATTCAAGTCCATGAGATTTATTAAAGTTTATTTCAGTGGGATAAGGATTTGGCGTAAAAGGGCAGAACTGGGCAGAATACTTTGATCTGGAATAAAGTAGCACATCATATCTGCTAATGTAACCCACTGAAGTGTGCTCTCCAACACTGCAAAGACCTTGCAGTTAGGTTCTGTCTGACTAGACTAATTAAGAAGACTAATTAATGTCAATATATAATTCTCTGGAATGCTGCAGATATCACAGATATTGCATGATTGCACAGGATATTGCACAGGATTAGATACTGTCTCTGTTGGTAAATTCCTCATGGTTAGTAATCTCATCTTTTATATTTAGTTTTTAATAAGTAGCTGCCTTCATGCTGAAGCCAGTTCTGTTTAAAGCTGCAAGAAAAAAGTAATTAAATCTGACAGAACTCACTTTCATGACATATATTGCAGGCTATCTCATGACTCGGAGACCTGGTCATATTTTTGTTATAAGGAGCTGATTTATTTTCACCAAGTATCTCCACTAGAATCAGAGTTTTCCTAAATTCTGTATTTCTTTGGCTCAACAAGCCCCACTGCCTCTCTCTGGCTTTGTGCTCTGCAGTGCTGCTGGCTGCACACCTCGTATATGTTGACATGTAATGGTTTGAACATTTGACATTTATATGTAGCTGGCATTCATTTTGTTGCCTTGCAACCATCTGGTTCCAGAAGAAACTCATAAACTGATCTTGAATCATGCAACCACCAGACAGCAAACAGATAGAGCTGTAGGACTCTGACAGCACATTTATCACACTTCCGTGATAGCTGACACAAATACCGCACTGCACTGTCTTCTCCTATCTCTGTCATACAGACCAGCAAGGGCTGCATTTTCAAAAGAGGATTTGATTCTTCACAGCAGTGGGAGCTTACAGCTTGCTCTGACTTTGGCACATCCCATGTTTAGGCTCTCTGTTAGCCCGTGAAAGCTCTGCACAAACCAGCTCGTGCAACTGGGTCACTGCATCTGGATACAGTACCAATCCCCTTGCCAACCCGAGCTAGAAGGGACAACTCCAAAGCCCAGATTTTGAGTTTCATTTTCCCAAACTTTGGAACTACCAGGGGTAGATTCAAGTCAGAGCCTTTCATGCTTGTGCATGAAAAGAAAATTTAAAATTACATTTACAGCCTGTGCTGATTCTGATGGTGTTGGCACAACTAAGGAAAGGAGACTGGCAGTGATGTGCCATCATCCCCTGGCTCTATCACCCAGGCCAGAAGCAGGGGGACCATCCAGCCTACTCAGAGGTTTCTACTGGACAGGTAAATTTTGTCCAGAATATTCTTTCCATAAAAGCTGTATTCTTTATTGGCAAGTGTTTTGTTCAGTACATTAACTGATACATGAATGGAAAGTTTCTAGGAACAAAGTGAGTTCTTGAAAACAGAGCAATGAGAGTGCAGTTGTATTTTTCCTGGCTGTGTTTTTTTTAGGACAGTGGCTCCCCTGTCTCCATTTGCTTCTCCTCTCCTTTTTATTTCCAGTTCCTAAATCCCTGACACTGATCTTGTGTCCGTGAGGCAAAGAGATCACTTTTCTCAATAAACAGGAGAACTGAAAAATGCAGGAAGAGCAGGTTATGAAATCCTAAGAACTTTTACTCACACATTAAGTAATACAAAATTAAAGAGAATCTTGCTGTGCAATTAAAACCCCATAAATGATCATTAACTGGTACATCCTCTTTCCAAATTAAACATAGCTTTTTCTATAATTGGATTATATTAGAGTACTACAGTAATTTGGGTTACGATTTCATCTTTGGAATCCATTTTTATTTTCAATTTCAACAGATGTGTGCACAAACACACATTATACACCAATGCAAAAGAACAACTTTTTTCACTACAGAATGAAGCAAATAATAGTAGCAGTCACTGGAGGGCACCTGCCTCAAGTTTTCACCTGGCTAAATATGCCAGAAAGTAAGTACTTAAGATGACTGGAAATGCTTCCTTCTCAATTCCATTTGAAAATGTCTGCAAAAAATGTTTTCTTTGGTCCATACTGGTTTTCTGAATCTTTAAGATATTTGTGTATGAGTGATGGGAGAGGAACGAGACAGGAGATCTGTGTGTGCAGCGGTGTGCTCAGACTGAGCAACTGGGTAGAGAGCTGACCAAGGACATGCAGATCAACATCTACATTATGATTTACTCTGTTCATTATTCTTATGTTCCAAAAAATGAAAAGGGCTCTGTATGCTAAGGATTTCACAAGCATATAACAAGAAGCCATTCCCGTGCCAGGGATCCTTATATGTATATGGACAAGAGAGCAAAAGAGAGGAGGGATGCACAGGCGGTTATGGATGCAAAGCAGGAGCAGAGCTTTGTTATCAGGACTGGTCTGAACTTGACAGAGGCAGTGGTTTTCAGTGCCCTTTAATGGTATTGTCTCTTCAAGGAGAGCTTAAAATCTTCTTGAAAACTGCATCTCTGTAAGGGGCAGATAAAAAGAGAGACATTGCAAAGATCCAGGAAGCCACATCCATGTCCTTTGCACATCAGCCCACAAGAATGTCTCTGCCTTCTGCACTTCTTCAGGGGCATCTGCCTCCTGCTCAGGTCAGCAGATTGAACAGATTTTGTGTTTTCACTCATTTGCATCCTATACCAAAACAGTGCAGCTCACAGCATCGCTTACTGATGCTCCAGATTACAAAGATATGAAACACTGGTCTGTGCAAATCTTCAGAGAACCTTGGACATGTGAACTCTCTCAAAGCCAAATCATGAAGCGTAACCTGTTCTGCTGTCTGATAAACCCTGTCTCTACACAGATCTGAGTTCATCCCATCAGGCATCAATAGACTTCAATGAACAGATAAAATGTGTCAAAAGGCTTTTACTGGAAGAAAACTGTCTGCATGAAAAGAAAGACTGCTTCAACTGAAAGACATTCATAAGTTGAGTCCTTCGGATTTTAGTTTTATTTTAAACTATTGATTGATTATTTAAATTTTTCTAGTGCAGCAAAAATTGCAACTGGAAAACCTTCTCTGTCCTGTACACATACACTGGAACAGAATGCTTACGAAAAAGCCAATGGATTATTTCAATAAGCAGGGTCATTTGGTAGACTAAGGTGTCTTTAGGGAAAAACATGTTTACTGCGTTAAGATTAAAAGTTCTACATTAGTGTCTGGGAAACTGTCCAGTGCACCACACTGAGATGCACAGGAGGCATTGCTTGGACTTCTATACAGTATAAAGTGCTATATGCTGTCTATATAGCTGGGCAGAGCAGTTCTGCCTGAACTGAGACTAGATTTCATGCAGCTTTATGAAGGGAAAGCACCTAGAAACAGATCTGGCAAGTGAATTAGGACAGTTACTGAGTACTGAGTATCTGCTTCCATGGGAGTGTAGCTGCTGGTGTCTGTATTGCACCTGTGTACACTTAAGGAAGAGGAGATTTGATTTTTGAGATTCCTCTTGCACCAGTTAGGTAGGTGTAGGTGTAGCACACACCATGTACATGCTTGAGCACCTACACTTCCCTCTTTTTTCTTCTTCAAGTCATGTTGCATAGATTAGTTCAGTTTTTCCATGTAAAAAAGCACGTGGCAAAACTGCCCTCACCAGTGCCTTGTGGGCTGCACTGAGAATATCCTCAACACCAGGTATATTGTATTTTCTTTCTGGCCTCTCAATTGACTGCAAAGCTTAGATGAAACTCTTCACAAAGAATGCAATGAAACTACTCTCCACAGGGAAATTCTTCCTCTTTAGAAAAAACAAGCTGAAAGGAAGAAGCTTTGTGAAATGAAGCTTTGGGAACTATTCATACAACTGAGCTTTGCATGGCTGCAGCTGTCCTAGAGCTGGCATGTTGAAAATACCTTCAAGCAACGTGACAGGTAAAAGCAACTGGGATAGAGAATTACCCTGGCCCATTATCCCTTCATTGCTGAAACTCAGTTGCTCGCTAGAAAGAAACCACAGAAATGGGCATGTTTTATAGTGTTATGTATTAGAAGCCTACATGAATGGACACGTTTTATAAGCTTTGCACTGAGAACCATTATTGTCACTGCCAATACATCTTAGAAGCTGGGACGAAGCGCTGGAATGATGGCAGACTGATGATTTAAGACATGACAGTGAAGGGCTCAAGAGGGAGACTGCTTCCAAGAGGCTAATGGCACTACCAACATTCAAAACATACCACAGGCTGCAATAACAATGTCTCCCAAACGCACGCTGTGTGCTGGCGTGCCGGGGGGAAAGAAAGGGAGGATGGCTGCAGACTTCCTGCCCGGAGCAATGCCACGGCACGGGGTGCTCGCTCATGCCATAGTGGCTCTGGCAGCGATGCCTATTGCTCAGTAACTTGGTTGTTGATGTATTGGAGGTGTTTTCCAGCCAAAGCTGGCACCGGGATCTCTCAGCGGGCAGTGCAGCATGCCTGGCATTTAGAAGCACAAATGGTGCAAGAGGATTTCTTGCTGTTTGTCACCGTGACATGGCAGACACATTGAGATCCTTTTTCCAAACAAGACAGAGCATTTTCAAGGCATTTAAATCTAGCAGAAAACTTCTCTACCCTGACTTTCCCCCTGCAGATGCCTCTCTGGGGGTATAAGAGCAGCAAACCACAAGTGGAGAGGAATACCGGTGGTGAGGAGAGAAAAAAAATGTTAGGCAGCCTGTGGAGCAGGAAGGATCTTACAGAGCTGCCTGTGCTCTGGTGCCTGCCCTGTGCCCAGGACAGGGAAGCTCCTGTAAGATCAGGCTCCAGAGAAAAGCCTGGTGCATGGCAGCATGTGGGCTTTCATAGTTGCTGGGAAAGGATGGTTGCAACTGGTGAGAATTTCTGTGCTCAAACTGTGTGATCTTGAAGCCCTAGAGAGGCAGGTTATTGTGGAAGTGCTAAAATAGAATGTGCCCATCAAACTATGACTGTCTTAGGGTCCAGATCCCTGAGCACCATGCTCTGCATCAGACCTTGTCCCCAGAGGATGGATCCTGAGATTTCTGAGCAGCAGAGCAGAGGAACAGCCTGACCCAGTTGTAGCCAGTTCAAAAGAAAAATGGGGTAGCAGTTACTGACTAGGACACTACTCTATTATGCATGTATCTATATATGCTTCACACCTTACCCTATAGGCAAGAAAGCTTTAAAAATATTTATGATAATCTGTGATGATTCTTCCACCAAAGTGATGTTACTGCAGAGTCCTCGTTATGGCCATGTAACTGTGGTAGCAGAGGCATTTTGTTTTATTATTATCTTACTGTGCAACTAATTTGTTTTATAAGTTTCCCCTTCTGCAATTTTTTTTTCTGCTTTTATATTGAAGGTAAAAAGATCAACGTCTGTTCAGTCTCCAGTAACCTAATAAAATATCTATCGATGCAAAGGAGACATAAGTTCCAGATTTTTTTCACCATCTTTGCAAAAGGAAAGAGTGTAGTAATTTTTAGAAAGGGTTTTTTTTGAGAGGTTTTTTTTCATTTAAGCCAGCCAACACAAAAGTCATTCTTAGGTAATATTTAAGGAGATATTTCACTCAAGTTGTGAACACTCTTGGAATGTTTTCAAAGGAGAAAATGAAGGAAAGTCCACCATTAACAGGCAGTTAGAGAAATTTTCAGATTACTTTCAGTTTCTTACTTATCTTGGCACTCCATTAAAATAATTACATTTGCTGTAGTAACAGAGAGATTGATTAGACTGAAAACTTTATTGTTAGCATGCTTAACATTATATTTACCCCACTTAGCAGCTTTTGATTCCGAGTGAGGCACTAGCAATAAAAAATGGAAAGTAATTTCTATGAGGAAGCTTCCATTTTAGCAGCTTTAGTCTAATCACTATAAAGGGCAACCCTGGTTTAATCTAATTTTTCTTGGGATTAGACTTTTAATTATTGCTTGGAATCAGGCTTTCTAGCCTTGCATGAAGCAACACATTAAAGCAGGGATTTTAAAGGGGCCTGAGGAATAACACATCTATCATTAAAATTCAATGACACTGGAGGCTCAGCTTCATGCCTCCTTTGAACATCTCAGGGTTTACTATTAATAAATCAACATCTGTGAAATGTAGAAAAAAATAATTTTGACCCCCTCTGGATTTTAAATGGGCATATTGACCCAATGCAAACCCATCCTCCACTCCTGCAACCCCTTCCTGCGTATTTCACTTTCCTGTGAGGAGTTTTCTTTAGTCCCAAGGTTTTTTTATTGCAATCTAATGTTTCTTCAAAGCAGGAAACTTTCAGGACCATAGTGGGTCGATTCTCTAATCACTTCCAGAGACAGAGAGAAATGAGCATCAGCTTTGGGCATGGACCACATGAGAGAGTGCCTGCAGAGCATCACTGAAATGTTTGGTCCAGAACATGGCACCAGAGCATGTGTGCATGTGCACACATGTGTGTGAGAGAATGAGTGCATCTGGAGGACCTGAACTTATGTTTGTGATAAAGTTTTAAGTGATAACAATAATATTATACACTAAGTAAGTCACTCATACTTTGGCAGACACAAGAGCAAACCAGCACACTCCTTAGGCAATACTACTGCTGATCTGAGACCGATCCCTAAGACTGTGGTCTCCTGGCCCCTAGGACATTTGCTTAGACAAAGCTTCTGCACCGAAAGTGGCATTTATCTTTAATTCTTTCTCTCTCAGAGTTTCCACTGGATTCCCGTTACAGACAGAAAATTGGCAACTGTTCAGTTTAAACACCAGAGTGAATTTGCTTGGCTCCAAGGAAGACATTTCTGTGTTGAAAGCTAAATTATGTTGCTGTTTTTCCACCTGTTAATGTGTAGATTATATAATAGAGACATTTCTCAATTTATTCATTTTTTTTTCTTTTTATGATTGCAATGATGTGGAAGTTGTGATCTTCACAGCTTCTTCTTTGCTTTGAGGAATAATACCAGTGCTTTTGTCAAAAAGATCAAAAAGTAATATTTGAAACCATGAGGATTTTGCTTGCAGCTTACAGAGATGTTTTTAGTGGTAAGTCTTAGGGAAATTTTAGTCCAAAGACATTTTTTAGGTTTAAATTGTTGGCTCAATCCTAAAATTTGAATGATTGTGGGTAGTGCTGTTGGAAATCCAGATGCATGGGTCCCAATTTGTGTGTGTTCTGGGATGCCTTGATTTCAGGGTAGCCAGCCTGTAACATCTTTTGAAACTCCCAGCTTCCTGGGATGGTGTAGTCAGACCATTTGAAGACCAGTCCCAATATAAAATGAAAGGGCAAGTACAAGTGGTGAGATCCCCAAATCAATGGTCTTGACTTGCAAGTTGATAATAGACTGTGCTACAACCGGCGTCTGATTATTTCCTTCAATGGATTTAAGCTACACACACTGTAGTGGCACGGATGTCACAGAGGAGCCACTAGTGCTGCTGGCCTTTATGTTTTCCAACTGCTATCAAATATGCAATGGCCATTTCATGTACTTTTTAATCTCTCCTTAAACAAAGTCATAGTTCTTACACAGTCACCTCTGAGACAGGGAGAGAAATATTTTCCTAACAATTACTGCAGTCAGCTTAGCTGGGCATTTGAAAGTAACAGACATTTAAAAATATACAATAACAGTAATCTTTAAAAATATTTTATTTTAAAAATATTATTTGGGAAAAAAAGTCCTTGCTCCCTTTCTTCAGCAGGAAATGCCACACAATTATCTCTATTTTCTTACTGTTTGTGGTGTGAATTGAAAAACGCTGCTATAGATGAATTTACCTAGCAGCAATTAACATTTAATTTCCTTTAAAAATACAGAAACAAGATTAAAATGCCCATTGGGGGATCATTTCTCCTTGATTAAAGTTTAGAAGTGACCACAAAAAGCTGATGTTCAATGCATTAATCAAGAAAATAAGAGACTGAAAACTTATGTTTGATATTCTAGAAGCAAAGTCAGAAGTGGCTCAGAAACTGTTTTAGTTTGGTTTTGTTATCAGAAAAATAAGTGTCTTGCAGGCACATGGGGTGACCAGGGCCCACTGAAGCAAACAGTACGTTCCACTGAGCTCAGTGGGCCTTGGATAGGGCATGGCCAGCAAGATGGATTAATATTTGTGCACTCAGTATTTTGTGTTTCCTTAGATGTTAAAAGAAAGAAGAAATTTGAATGTGATAACCTGTGAGATTCAAGTTCTAATATTGTTTATGATGATCTGTATTAATATATTATTTATTACTATGATTATCTGACACTAACCTCCTTGCAACCCTGCAAGTCCTTGCCCCAGAGTTGACTAGGGACATATTTTCCATATTTTTGTGCATACTAAAAATCTTTTATCTCAAAGGCTCTGTGGGGAGATTTATGAAGGCCATTATATTCTGTTGTCCTTTGTTTAGAAGACTTACAAAGAAAAATAACAAGAAACAATGGTGTAAAGATTCCAGAAGGAAATATGTCACTACAGAGCATATTGATGCATTAAGTAAGGTGGCACTGCCAGGATAAAGAGTGCTATTTTTCAAGGGAGTGTATGGCTACATACCCAGCAACATTTATTTATTTAATGAGAAATATGAATTTTACAGCTTCCTGGTGACCTAGCTAAAAGGATTAAGCAACATTTACATTCTCCAAGATTAAAAAGTTCTTAAAGGGTGGCTGTGTCCTTACAGTTGCATTGTGCATGGCAGAAAATGCTAATCTCTACCTATACTTATTGCCAATAAGGCTGGCTGACCAGGATATTTTAAGTCAATCTGGGTCAAGTCCACTCATGGACATTCATTGCTGTCTCCAGGCAGTGTACTGGGGCTGGTCCTCCCAGTGTATAGCTACAGGGACAAAACATAGCTCAGGCAGCAAGAGAAGACTCCTCTCATCTAAGAAAGCTGGGATAAGTTCACAGAGACAGCCAAACACTCTGCAGTAATGTCCCCATATCGATACATTTTCAACCAAATGCAACACCAGTTTAGTCCAAGGAGGACCAGCTTTCACTTTTAACTTTTAGGTCATGCTTTTAGATCATACACCATGAGTCACTGAGATTTTTCGTAACTGAAGTAGAAAAAGAGCTTTTTCCATCGTGTGTGTTCTTGCTTTGTCTTTCATAAATAAAGATGTGTTTGCTGGTCATATTATAACTTGTACACAGGGACAGATAGCACTGTGATTGAACAGCAGTCTTTTCCAGACTGGTAGCACACTGGCATGTAGTAAATACACTCAGGCCATTCTGTTACTGAACAGTGAGTAGATCTATGTTTTAGATCTGCCCATCTCTACAGAAACCTGGAGGAATGCATCTAGTGTCCATTTCTCCTCTGTAGGGATCCTGAGCAGCTCTGTGCATATAGGAGTGGGACCTCACACAACAACAGTGGGACATACACAACAGTTATGGAGTGGACACATAAACACGCATTAGAAGAAAGATGGAGACAGAATCATGGCACTTTTATTGCATTTTGACTCTTTGCAGATTGTCTGAATAATTTGGAATCTGGTCCATAAAAAATAACGTTCCAGATTGTTCAAAATGTACACTCAGTTGAATAATCAGTTCATATGTCCAATTATTTGACTTGTGAGTAGATTGGGTAAAACTTGGCATATTTTTTCCAGCATATGGTTGTACTACTAACTTGATAGAAAAAAAAAATGACCCGAAAATCACATAAATAATTGTCCAACAGTTTTTCCTGTCTGCCTAATTTTGTCTGTTTTCCCCACTAGCAACCAGAGATCCAATAAACTATTGAAGGCTAAAGGCTGATGTAAGTCCTTTTTTAGTGCGGTGATTTCAACAACAGTGAGTATGCATGAAGAGATTTTTTTTTTAATTTTTTTTTTAACTGGGGAAGAAGAGTAAACAGCTAACAAACCAAAAAACTAAAGTGCTTATGCAAAAATCTGTCATGGACATCTGGACCACCATTATCCAGCTCAGGAAATGTAACACCAGTCATGCTTCTAAGTGAAAAGAATCAATTGCACTTTCTATTTCCAGAGGATGAAAGGTCCCCCTCTCAGCTCTGCATTTCAGTCTGGGCAGTTATTCACAGAGCTGGGGTCTTGGTGCAGGTCTCTCTGTCTCCCCTCTGTCCTGCAGCACATCTGCGGCTGCAGGGTCCTGCCACTGGCATCGCAAAGTGGTTCCAGCATTTGTGTAGCTGTGACTTCTTAGGATCTGTGCAGTCAGGCAGCTGTGTACCATGACACTGCACTGGTGATGCAGAAAAAGGGAAAGGCTGGCACTGAAAGTCACAGAAGAAGTCACCTCTTTCTGTGAAAGCTTCACTCTTTAGCCTGACAATATCCCTGTTTACAGCACACGTGCAACTCACTGAGATATTGAGTTTTAAATTTTGCTTCTGTAAATGCAGATTATCTCTGCTTTATCCTTAAGATTTTGGGACATACTGGTACAGAGCTCAGATTTATAATCATCTTATTTTTGGAATACCTAAACTGTTGCTGATGTGATAGACTGTATTGGCTCCAAAGCACTGGTGTAACTGAACAGAGACAAAGTTTGATTTAAGATTAGATACTTTTGTAAAAACAAAGCTTTACATAATATAAGATGAGGGGAAAATTTCCATATTTATAGTTCAAATACCAAAGAAATCTCTCTCCCCAACACTACTGGGTCTAGACATCTGTTTTTCATGCTTAAAATACAAATGCTGTAACAGCAAACCAGTTCACAACTGCAGGAATTGAAGCTGTCTAGAAACAAGAATAAGAATTACTTGTGCTCCACAGCAAGCAAAAAGTAGGAGGAAAAAGCCTCTTGCAATTAGTGGTGGAAAATAAAATTAGGTTTTCAAAATTATTCCAGCCATATGTAAGACGGACTCCCTCACCACTGAAGCCACAGGCAAAGTACAGTCTGGAGTACTCTTTGTACACTGATCCCTAAATAGCTGGGAGTGATTGGGACTTTTTGGGTCATAAGACTCACAGCTATCCCACACAACCACATCAGAAAATACCGAAACACCTCTTTCCCCCAGTAGAAGGCTGTATGTCCAGTCAAAAAGCAGTCCAAATACATCACCACCTGTCCAAGGGTACATCCATCTTCTCTCAGGTCTATTCTTTTATAATGAACTACACTCTCTGCTGTCTTAATCCTCATGAGAGTCATTGATTCATGGTTTTAAATGTAACACAGATACATGTAAAGAATCATCTATTAAAAAATACACATGGCCAAATTCGCTGTCTAACCTGGACAATGTTCCTTTAAGTTTAAAGCCTCTATTGTGCTAAATACCCAGCTGTTAACAATCTCTTCTAGAAGCTATTGAATGCAGGAAGGACATGTTTTTAGCAATTAGAAAAATAGTAGTACACTTACACATGGCAGTATTTAGCAGAGTTTGTTTGGTTAATAGGTCAGCAGTTTGGGACAGTTGGTGGTTGTTATGGGGCAGCAAGGAGGGGTTTGTGCAATGAGACATACTGGCAAACATAGGAGCAGCCAGGTATGGATGGCAGCGCTTGCAGATGAAAGTGTGCTATATAATGCACAGCACTCAAAAGACATCCCTTATTCCATCGTTTCCTTCTACCTTTAAAAAGAAACTTTGAGAACATTTTGCCATAGGTTTGAACAGTAGCAGGGAAAGTGCACGTATATAAACCAGAAGGTACACACACGGTGGAGTGATGTTTTGGGCATATAAGGATATTACACATGCAAGACTTCAGCTAAAGCTCATATCCTTAAACACTTCTTGGGTAGAGTAAGAATTAAATAAGTGATTAAGTGCTTTCCTGAACAGGGCACCAGTCCTGGCTGCTATTTGCAGACTCCTGCAAAGATTATGCTCGTGCTTTGCAGGAATATAGCATGCAAGGAGCTGGTCTCAAGCCGTGAGCAGGTGTATAGTAACACTGCTTTGAGAGTAGACATGTGTCTGCTGCAACGATTTATGATGCGTTCCTCACAGTAGCATGAATTTGGCTGGTGGCCTTTGTAATTTATCTTTGCTGATATCATTATGTGCCTTGAGAACATTTATCTTCCTAAACGTAGAGAGTAAATGATTGTTTTAATGAGGAGAAAACAAGCCTTATTATAACAGCCCTGGACTTGGGATCACAGAAAGGCTTGGATTTTTAACACACTCCAATCTGTTTTAACAGCTGCTTATGGTTACTATAGCCACTGAACAAAGATACGGTTATTTTACCTTTTTTTACTGATGGCCCAGTTTCCCTCTTACTTTCACTGTCTTTGCAGAATGGCAGAGGCCATGCTTGGAGCCACAGTCCTTTGGGGTCAGCCATATCTGTGCAGTTTTCTGCAAGCAGTGGCACAACCGGTGCTTCTTACACTGAAATCTTACACTGAAAATTGGATTACATATAGGGGTGCAAAAAGGGGGCCATATCCAATCTAAATAATCTATCCATTGATCTCAGACGTGGTTTCCAGTCTTTTAGGATTCATGGACCCCCATGGATTCACTGACAATAGACCTGCTTTTCTTGGTTATTTTTTTCAGTTCACAGTTACCACAAGGTCCATGGAAAACAGAAGTAAAACCACACATCTAAGGTATTTATAAGACACTAGAACCTAAATTTCTACAATCACGAGTGAACACTAATAAACCTTGAGGAAGTTTTATGACTTGCCCAGCACTCAGACTAGATATATGATTATGCCTGCTTGCTGTTTCTAAGCCACATGCAGCTCTAAAGACACCAGTCTCAGTACAGACTACATCTGTATCTACAGTAGCTTCTCCTCTAGTGAAAGTCAGAGCTAGTGGTGATTTTGCAATTCATAACAACAAAAGCCATTTATTTCCAGATTGTTATTCTTCTCCCTTCCTGGGTATGGGCAGAAATAGAAGAGAACAGGACCTCCCACTAATCTCAAAAAACTAAACCCTAGAGAGAAGTAAAATGAAATTTTAATGAGGAATCAGAGCTTTGGAGGTGTCAAGTGTTGGAGCATGACTGTCCCAGCTCTCACACCACTAGAAGGGAGAATGGAAATGAATGCTGGGCTGCTGGGATTGTGAAGGAAGCAGCATAACCACAGCATCAGCACCAATTTTTTTGAATACAGGCCCAGTTTTTGCTTTGGAACAAGAACTTGGACTCACATGAATTGTGTGAGGGCTTGGCCTTGAAAAATCAATGGGTGCTCAGTATCTGGCAGGATCAAGTCCATGGTGAACAAGAAACTTGGCCCAAATATGAAACAACACTACTTCTGCTTTCCAACCCCATGGTGTAACCACCAGACCACAAACGTCTTTCCCACTTTTTGCTGTTAAGAAGGAAGCGTCAGTTTTCAGGCTTGGAGAAATGTGGTGGACTAAGGGCAGAAAGGATCTGTCATTCATAAGAAAACGTGGGCTAGAGTTTCAAGATCTATTTAAATTTTAAATTTCCTTAATGCTGATAGAGTCCAGGGGCAGAAGAAGGTTCCGTCGCCTGTGGCTTTCACTGCAGCATGCAGCGGGATCTCTCCTCTAGCTGCCTTCTAAAGTGTCTGTAAAAACTAATGACACACTTAATTCCTTCACACTTTGGAATATAGCGGCACCTTGCACAAGATAGAAAGCTGGCTTATTTTTTATTCTTTCTTCTTCCCCTGGCCCCAAAAGGGACCTTGAGTTAATGCGCATTCCTGATTAGCACGATGATATAAATCACAGCAAGCTGCTTTCATGTTGAGCTGTGTGAAGCCAGCGCTCTGCAGTGCCCTGCAGTGCACATATTCTCAACAACCTGCAGTGCAATGAAACCAAACAAAGGTGCTTTTGGTGTAATGTGCTACAGAAACCGTCGCAATTATCTCCAAGGATATGGGAGCTTTAGCTGCTTCAAACCTTTTCTTTCAGACATTATAAAGTTAATTATAAAATGTGCCAAGGAGGAAGCAAGGAGAAACCTTGTTAACCTTTTCTTTCTGTGGTTTTCCCCCCTCATTGCATTTACATTGGCCTTGAAGAACTGGGACATTTTGCAGATGGTTTAGGGTCTATAAATTCTTATTTAAATCATCACAAGCCAAGTATAACAGGTAGCAGTCCAGACTTCTCTAGAAAGGACAAACCCCAACTAAGCATGTAAATAATACTCCACTGCTTTTTAGCATATAAATACATACACTGAGCCAGGTGCCCTGAATGGTTTATTCACATATTCCTATTGTTACTCTGTAAAGTGCACCAGGTACTCACTGCATGACTCTGCAATATATTTTTTTTTAATGTTACTTCTCAGTGAATAGTGCAAAGTAACAGCTAAAGGAAGGTGATACTTCCTCCACTGCTTCACTGCCTCACTGTCAGAAGGTGCTCATCTCAGGTGGCTGACAAAGACAACCAAAACACCAGCTATCTCTGCCTACAGCCAAGAGCAGCCTCAAATGGCACAGCACAAACAGACTGTCACCAATCATGAAAAAGCAAGAAGAAATGACCTGCTTGAGGTCAGGGTGACGTAAGAAATGAGCAGTGATCAAGGAGAGTCACGTTCGTGTTACGTATTCTTTACATGCAGAGTATGGCAATAACACAGTATGTCGCACAGCGAGGAAGTGTTCTGTACTGAATGGAGAGAAACAAGGTACTCACCACTGCACATTAGAGCGGAGAGGCAATGACGACACCATTTTCTTCTTTGAGCAAAACATATCATCCCTGGTGCCGGTGTCCCTGTGGGAAGATAATGCTTTCTTCTTTTGGCCACGGTATGAGAGTTAATGAATAAAGGCTTTGTATGTTGCATTTCTGATGAAGAATCCTCTGCGCATATTAACTGTTTTTATTTAAGAGTGAAATAAATAGAGTCTGCACATTGTATTTTTATTTTTCTTGAGAAATTCAAGAATCCTTTCCAGGCTTGCTTATTTTTTATAGCTTTTTTATATCTTTTTTCTGTCCCCACCTGCCAACTCTGCATCATGGTCCATCTGTTGGTGAGTTAAAGAGTGTTAAATGTATATAGCTCCCTCCAGAGTTTCCCAGTGAGATTCAGTGAAGTTCTTGCCATGAGGGATGCCTATCTCTTCTCCCACAAGCCCCCCAAAACAGGCATTTATTGTTCAATTCCATCTATTCTTGGTTGAGACTTGACAAAAGAAGCTGTAGATTGGAAGTCATTCACAGGCGCTGAGAAAGATGTTGGTTGTGCTTTTAAACTCTACCCTGATGCAGAACAGCATTCTATATGTGACCATCCATAGTAGTTGAAATTACCTGGAAGAAAACAGAGCCTGAATGTCAAGATCTTTTTTTTCATTAACATTTTCTTGGTAGTCTTGTGCCTAAACATATAGGCTATCCTAGAAAGCTGTTAGGCATACTAATTCCCATAGCCCCATAAAATACACCCCCGGAACTGAAGTAGAGTGCAAGTGGTTCTACAGAATAAACATTCATTGTAAATGCACATACTCAGCATTTTCAGGTCATCCAGTATTTTCAGCTCTGCAAACTTCATATCCCTTGGTACTACCGCTACAGACTGAACTTCAGAAGCAGAGTTGCAATGGCTTACGGACACGGCTTTTGGGGGATGTGAGTATCTACTCAGAGGATCCCTTTCTTCAGACAAACAGCATTTTCAGAGCTCTTGGCTTATTAATCTTTGGCTTCCTGGACTGTTGCCTTCATGTGTGGTTGCTTGCTAGTCTGGCAAGGGGAAGAGAAAATATTTGGCCTTCGGGGGCTGGGCAACTCATTGCCCTGTATTGCTGACAAGAGTGCATGATTCTGAGTTCAAATATTCTGTACCTGTTTTGCACAGGAATGAATATTATACAAGGTGCCAGGCAAGTGAAGCATAGCTAATGTAAAAACACCTTGGTCTGGTTCCCAGTTACCCTGCAGCTGTGTTAGTATTTACAGCACCACGAGTAAAGTGCTCCTGAATCAGAATGGGAACAACTTACATTCACTTTGAATGCATAAATCAGGCCATATAATTATGCTGGAATTACAGGCTATTTGCAATCATTTGTCTGCCTCCACGTGCTTTGCCCAGCAGGTAGTCTGTAATTATTTGATAATAAAAATTACAGGCATTTTTACATTGCTGGTCCTCTGCAGGAGCTAAAGATTACCCAGCAATTTTTACAAGAGTTGAGAATTTAAGCCTGATGTCCTGGCAGACTTCCAGGTTGGAAGACTTGATCGCCTGTCTAAATCCTCACGGTATTTTGAAGGGGTTGTGGCACTCTTCTCATCCTCCCAGGGCGGCACGCTGCGAACCAGCTGCATTGCTGTGCTCAAGCACCTCTGCAATACAATGGTGGCAGGAGGAATTCTTCCAAAGAAAAAGTACTTGTGACCTGGTAACTTTGATAAGGTCTCTTGGGAGCTGCCAGGATGAAAGAGGCCATATGAGTGAAATCTATCACTATGCCTTGTTAGTGTGATAGATGATAAAAGCTCATGATAGTTTACATACGATTATTAAAATTTTCAAGCACCCGTGTAAAAACTACTCTGCTTTGGATTTATTCGCTCCCTCAAACAAATACTCTAAAAGAAAAGAAGGAGATCAGCATTAGAGGTTGGAAGTGTCATATGAAAAGTGCACAGCCAAAATCGAAGTGTAGAATCGAACCAAAGCCAAAATCGAACCTGTAGAAGATTATGTGTACCATCATTTTTCTGATGACTGTGTCTGAAAAGAACATGCCCTGCTTTGTAAAGGTAACTTTTGGCAAAATTATTCCTTTGTCTCTAGCATCATTATAAAGGACAACTTTTTTGCCTATGGATTTGATAATTTATGTATTTGTAAATATAATAAAACCACAGTGGTTTGGACATTTAACGAGAATGACTGGTTTGGGGAATTTGAGAAACAAAAAGAGATAAAAACATCAGCTAGAAAAAGGAGTGCCTGCATTACTAATGGACTTTGTTATTTTTATCTTGGCAAGTATCATTAAACTTTAATTCTTTAAGCACCCATGACAGATAAGTTTGTCCCACTTCACATTAAAGATGCTATGCATTATTTTTGACAAAGTAATAAACCCATGGCACTGAGACCTCACCCTAGTGTGCTGAAGCCTCTGCTCAGCAAATACGTGACTGCAGAATCAGGCCTTGACTTCTTCTCCTCATTGCAATCAATGGGATTACTGCTGTGAACTTGGAGACTTGCATTTTTTCCCCTGAAGTTTCCCTTTACCCAGTGAAAGAGCCAGTTTCATTACGAAAAGTATTTGTGGGGTCCTGGGGTTCTTCTGGGAGCATAAGTGTATTTTGATTTCTTTGTCTCATTTGCAAAAACTGAAGTCAGTTTTTCAGGCTGGAAAAATGCACTAAACCTCAACCTTTAGTGCCAGCACCAGCATGAGTATTAGACTAGCAAAGCCATCATGACATGGCCTCTTCCCCTCAACGCTTCCAGAGACAACTGAGCCCGCACATTATTGGATACATGTCATTTTACTGTGTTTGAAGGGTGGTAAACAGACTGGTTCATTGCTAATCCTCAATATAGACAAGGAGAAGAGTTGGTTTGTCCTAGACGTGTCTTATGTTCAGATTTGTGCTTAGCTTCACGCCAAAAACTGGTTATAAGCCTGTTATCAGTCATGACTTCGTCCTGCAAGACTTGTCTGGTAATGGAAAATGGCTGGTACAAGCGCCAGGGCCCTGGGCAAGTGCTGCCTGACGTAGGTACTTCAGAATCGCCTTCAAAGGGCCCTGTCTTTTCTCATGATGGGATGTTGAGAGGGTTTCTAAGGGTTTTAGGTTCTTCGGGACACACTGGTGTTTCCCGATGGCACCAGCAGCCAAGGCCGAAGATCACCAAGTGTTGACAGCTCTGAGGGAGCCATGGCCTGTGGTGGGTGGGAGGCCAGGCCGTGGGGGTGCAAGGATGATCCCCTCTCTGTGCCCGACTGGGGAAAGCTGCCCTGAGCCTTCACGGCAGCCTCCAGCACCTTGAGGGAGCCGGGGCTGCCAGCCCCACCGCCTCGGGTCGGGGTCAGGCAGCGGTGACACCGACCTTGGCCGCCGTGCAGGCCCCTGAGACACGGAGAGGCCACCGCAGTTATGGCGCCCGGGGCCAGGGCGGCCGTCGGGGCAGGTTCCTGAAGTATAACTGTCGGTTGCTGAGGGGAAGTGCCGGCCTCTGAGGGAGAAGTCTCGGTCCCTGAGGGTAAAGTGTCGGTTCCCGAGGTGTTGGTGCCGGCCCCGGCCGGCCGGCGGCGGGGCAGCCTTCCTCCTCCTCCTCCCCCTCCTCCTCCTCCTCCTTCTCCCCCGCGTGTGCGATGCGCGGCCGCATGTGGGGCGCAGGCGGCGGAGTCTCCACCTCTTCTGGCAACTTGAACCTGTGGCTGCCAAGCTCCATTAAAGCCATCAGCAGCCGGGGGGACGCGCTCCGCAGCGAAGGCGGGGTGGGTTGCGGTGGTTTATTTAAAAATATATATATATTTTTTTTCTCCCTTCGCAAGGCTTGGGGCTGAGCAGGACGACTGCTTGGAGCCTGCCTCTCCTCGTTCAGCCTCCCGCCGGCGGGCTGAAGCCAGGAGCACCGGACTCCGGCTGAGCCGCGGGCACCGGAGTGCCGGAGGCGGCCCATGGCTGCGCCGCCGGGCGCCGCGCCCCGCTGAGCTCCGCGGGCACCGGCGGCGATCGCGCCTCTCCTGCCGCCGGCTCGGCGAGGAAACAGAGAGGCCACCATGGTCCAGTGTTGGTGGCTCGCCGGGCTGCTCGTAGGTAGGTGGCACCGCCGGTCGCTGCCATTCTGGGGTGGTGGAGGCGTGGGGGAGCGGGTGCCAGAGTTCGGGGTCGTCCCTTCGGGGAGCTCCCCGCCACCTCCCTCTCCCCCTGGGTTCTGCGAAGAGGCAGGAGAGAGCAGGGGATGGTTAGGAGTGTGCAGGGGGGCTGTATGGAAAGCGTAAAGAAATAGCAAGAAGCGTGCAAGGAGGGTGCAAGGAGAGCGCAACGAAATGACAAGGAGGGTGCAAGAAAGTTGTAAGGGGAGTGCAAGGAGCTTGCAGGAAGGGTGCAAAGGATGGGCAAGGGAAGGTGCAAGAGATCTGCCAGGAGTGCGCGATCAGGGTGCGAGAAGAGTGCCAGGAGAGCGCGAGGAAGTTGCAGGGCAGGTCTCCGTGGGCCCGGCTCTGGGATGGGGGTCCCCCGGGGTGTCCCTGCCGCCCCGGGTCGTGCTGGCGGGGCAGGAGGCACGGGCCGCCCAGAGCTCCGCTCGCTCGCTCGCTCGCTCCCCGCCCGGCTCTCCCCTTGGATGCCTTCCTGCCCGGCAGGGTTTCTTCGCGGTGCGCACTCGCGGTGTCCGGCGGAGCGTCCGCGCAGGAACCTGGGCAACGTGCTCCGCGCTGCCCTGCCCCGCTGCCCTGCCCCGCTGCCCTGCCCCGCTGCCCTGCCCCGCTGCCTTGCCCCGCTGCCCTGCCCCGCTGCCTTGCCCCGCTGCCCTGCCCCGCTGCCCTGCCCCGCTGCCCTGCCCCGCCGCCCTGCCACTTCCCTGGGCAGGGAACGCGCTGGGCGAGTCCCGGAGGGATCCCGGAGCCCCCCGGATACTAAGGAGCCGTGGGGCCAAGGAGGGGGGACAGCCCCCTCCCCGGCCGAGGGGCTTCTCTGAAGCCTTTCCCGTCCCCCTCTGTGAGCGGCGTGTGGAGATGCCAGAAGGGCTGGAGGTCCGGTGCTGAGCTTCCCAGGGCGGTGCTGGGCTGGGGCTCAGACTCTGCTTCCCACCACAAGCTCCCAGAGTGGTGGGGGTCGCTGTCCCCTCAGCAGAACCTCTGCCCGGCTTCCCCCTGTGCTACTGCAACTTGCTCCTCTCCGGAGCGTGGAGCACAGTGAACGCCGGGCTGAGTTTAGATCCAGGAAGGGCTCAGAGATGATTCTCACTGGTGTTTCACTGAGAATGAGGAGATATTCCTGGGAGGATCCAGCACCTGCCCCAGCATGGGACAACTTCACAAGCAGTCTTCTGCTTCAGGGCCTTGCCACCAAGCCCCAGCTGCACAGGCAGACCTTCAGAGCAGTGCAGGCAGCATCTTTGCAGCTCCCTTTCAGAAAGGCATCTTTCAACCCCACAGTTATTGGAGCAGTTTCGGAGTTCTGAGCTTGGGAGACCATATGGGAGAACAAAGACAACTGGGCTGTGAAAAAAATGCAAAATCATTTCTGTTTATGACAAGGAATGGAGCCTGAAGGAAGCTCCTCCATCCTTGGACAGAGTATATTCCTAGGAAATGTAAGGGAGACCCTTTGTTGAGACTCTACACCCCTGAACAGAAGGGGAGGGTGAAAGGAGGGCTGGGGGGATACCCCTGAGGCTCCCGTGCAGTCTGGACCCTGGAAATCCAGACACCTGGGTTTCCAGCTGATAGCTTCCTTTCTACCACTTAGTTTACTCATCTGAGGTTTTGGGCAGCAAAATACCACGCTGACTTGAATCTCCATCTCAGGACTTAGTTTAGTTATTGTTACGAAAGAATCATGTAGTGACAGTTGCTGGATGTTACTTGCCTTAGGTGTAAAGGACCAGACTACAGAAAGAAATCTAAGCAAGGTACTTCTGCAGGGTTACTTTTCTGTTCTCCTTAGTCATATGCAATTCCCCAAAGATAAGCCTTACCTGGTTAAGAAATGTGTGTTTTTCTTCTCTCTATATTTTACTAGCTGAAGTTGCTCTGCTCAGAGATGTGTTACACTGCATTATGTAAGAACTCACTGAAGTCTATTTGGAAGACTTCTTTCTGAAGTCTTCACATCAATTTATATTAGTCCAATCTAATCTGCTATCAGTGAGAGGATTTCCATTGATTTCAGTAAGAAGAGAAGCTGGACCTTAAAACATATATTTAAATAGCTAAGTCAGATCCAGAACTCATTAAAATCCCAGTAAGGTTTGCCAGTGACTTCACTATGAGCAAGATTGGCATTCTGTATTTTGCATAAAACAACATCAGCATGAGCATGACACCAGTTAAAACTTAGTTGAAAAACACTTCAGTTAGGTAACTGAATCTGATTTTGGTATCTCCTCCAGCAAAGAATCACTCATTCCTGAAAAAGTCCCCAGAGACTTGCTGAGTTTTACCTAAGCTTTCATTAAAGTCTTTACATTCCAATAACACCACACTGATATTTTTCATGAGTAGCTTCTCCTACATGGTTTTAACATAAAAGATGTCTTGCTTTCAATGTTTAAGTTTGAAAATTATGGTGTTGGGGTCAAATAAGATAATCAGTTGCATTTTGTTATGAGATTAGGAAGAGAATCCCATAAGTGATAGTTGTACATTCAAAATAGAGATGTGTGTGTGTATTTACACATGCATATATATGGATTTACTATTAACTTCATTGTTTTTGGTTCAAATATGTGTTTGGACAAGGTTTACTTAACTCATTTAGTTTTACCAAGTTGGTGGTTTTTAGTCTTCATTTCTCAAGCTGGCCAAAAAATCAACAACTAATGTATTATACTGGATCGTGTGATATGACTCTATTTGTTCTTTCCATAATTATAGGTTACCCATGTTTCAAAGTATACAGATATAGATAAAAACAGGGCTGAAATGTAAAAAAAGCCCAAGTGAAAAAAATATCGTGTGGTTTCTATATTTTCCCCAGAAGCACAAATTGTTGAGTAAGGAGATTTTCAAAAGCCAGAAATTGCTATGAAGAAAACCAAAGCTGGAATCCAGTGCTAGGGGAGGCTGCATCTGGCAGAACAAAGTTTGGAAAGAGATTTTGCTTTCAGTGGGATCCTGTGTTTCCCCACAACATAGCATATGTCGTCTATAAAGACAAAACTTTCATGCATGAGATGCAATCACTGCTAAAATCAACCTCACAATTAGGAAGCACCTACACAATGCTGCTGTGCAGTTCCTTTGGATTTCTTACTTACTTGCTGAGGAAGGTATGAAAAAAGAGAATTTCTAACGTCATGATTTTAAGATGGTGAATCTCATATAATAATACCAAGAAGCTGACAGTGAGAATGTGAGAATTTTAATGTGTAACCCCTTCTTCTGTAGGCCAAGTGCTGCCAGAAACTGAAAATAGGATTCACAGAACAGCTCCTTCTCTACCTGGTTTAAATAGTGCAAGATCTGAGGGGTTAGTAATCTTCACGCTGTGGTTTTTTTTCTTTAAAGAGTTACAAGCTCTCATGCTCTAAAATGTAAAGTTGCAGAAGTTCTGCTTCTGTGTATTAGGAAATAAACTTTATTTGAAAGCCAAAAGCATCAGAGTGTTAAGCGATAAGAAGGTTGAAATCCATTATTTTTGAGTTTTAGCAGGGTGATGGTATGATAATCATGTCTTTGTAGTGATGTTTTCTCATTTTCAGTGAACAGCTTATTAAATCATCACAGTTTGAATTCAGCAGAAACTGAGAATGCTGCAGTGAAGTTCAGCTCCTGTGGCACTGTTAAATAGGCATTTGGATCAGTGCAACAACAGCTCTCGACTGACACTCGTGTGATGGTACATAAATCAACAGGAGAAGTCTCACCACTGAGTGTTTGAAGAGATTTGCTTGAGTTTAGTTTTTAAAATGATGCTTTAAACTTGAGTGTATCCCTTTGGTCGATCAGTGAAAGTCCCCTATGGTTTCTTCTGGGTTAATAAGAAACAGTGACAAATGTGTGATATTTTGGCCTTGTCTGAGTTGAAGACAGAGATCCTTGGAAGCAGGCTTTCAGCCCACTCTCTGGGATCAACGTACACACCAAGCTCCCCACTGAGACAATTGGTTTCACCTTGTTCACACTCTTACCAAATCCACAAATGCTGGACAATGGCAGGTTATGGCTTTTAAGTGTCTCTTCTCCCCTGTTGATACAAACCCACAATGACACCGTCTTTTAAAAGCTTTTCAGCAAAAAAAAAAAAATCATTCTTCCTAGTTAGACTCCCTGGATGGATGAAAATATAAATGACAGCAAAGTTGTGCTGCACAAAAGCTCCTCTAAGTTTTGTTGCTTTTGAGTAGCGCAAGTCCCGTTATTAGATTATGCAGCACATAGGTTGAATGTCAGCTTTGATTTTAGCATCTGTCGACAGTGTTTAAGAGAACTGGGACACATCAAAACTTGGCTAATGCTGACAGGCAAAACAGTAGACTGAAATTTCAGGCTATCAAGAAACCACACCCAGACCCCAAAACACATGTTAGAAGCAACTTTAATTCTGTGCTTCAGCTGAACAAGTAACCTTTTTCTGTGGTCACTTGTGATTTTAAGTTAAATGTGTGTGTATTTCTGGTGTGGGCTATGTATCAATTTACCACCTTTCTGCAGAGCTTTTTTTCTGAGGCTACCTTCTGCTATTACTGCTTTCGAATGCCCTTCTCATCCTTGGCTTTGCAGGAGCCAAGTAGCCTCAGACTATTAGATCCTATTAGATCCTATTTTTATTACTATAAACAATATCCTTGCAGCAGCGCCAAGAATCCTGTTGTGTTAGGTGCTAAATAAGGAGAGAACAAAAGGATCGTTCTTGCTTTAGTGGGTTTATAATCTAATTTCCTGGATTTAAGATTTTCGACAGTGAGTACTTGACATTGCAGGCACCTACTGGGATTCCCAGCTGTGTCTAACAGCTTTGTACCTATTGCAGTTGCTTATGTCTTAGGCACCTAAGAACATCCAGGCTGTCTTTCTGGTCCCATGAGGGCCAGGCAGTGATTTTGATGAGCAGAACAGTGAACAATGCACTTACACAGGAGAGCAGCTGTCTCCCGTGGGAGCAGGGAACTGAGATGGCTCCATGGCAGTGGGAGACTGAAAGGCCACTCAGAGTATCCTGCCAACTCCCTGCCAAGAGCAGCTTATTCCCTGCCGTACTAACGCTTTGTTCAGTCCCTCAAAATCCTGCCAAGCAAGTGGACTTGGGCTGCCTACTAGATTGTGCCTCAAGAAGTTGACCCTGATATAGAAGCCACATTTTTTCCTCTCTTCATTCACTCCCAACAGAACCTCTTTATTCACTACATGGAATTCCTCCCTTCCTTGGTGTTTATGCTTTGTGAATATTTATAGGCTGTTATCATGTCCATCTTGGCTGAGCTGTCACTCAGCCTGGCCTCATGTACTCTGCTTTTTGAATCTTCGTAACTCAATCTCCCACCTCCTAATCAGTTTTTGTTGTTCTGCTCTCAACTCCCACCAGTTCCAGTTGCTCATTTTGCTTTGGGTAAATGCTGTATTTATGTTAATATTATGTGGTGGGTGGTCCTCCCTGTGCTCACGGTCCCCGTGAGTGATTTAGACATTTGAAATGAGGTTGGCATTTTATAGCCAAGCCATGGCCTGATTACTGGTTCCGCTCTTCAAAGCACTCCAGGAAAAAATATGCTTAGCCATCACTATTAAAAATGGCCAAGATAGCCACTAATAAAGTGCCTGCAGGGGTTTGAGGGAGTTGCCAAAAACTGCATGGGTGCTCTGTACATTTGAAGTGACAGTGTGGTATTAATTTCAAAAGCATGTGCTGTATTTTCTAATGAGCTTCCCGACTATCTAAATTAAGGAAGTTAGATGTAGTATTTCCCATTTGGTAAGAATATGAATTCCAGTTAGAATTTAACTGACTCATGATAATAGCCCTAGGGTATTGTTCAGCCTTGAACTGAGTTGTTTTGCTTTTATTTTTGAAAAGAAATGCTTTCCCCTCTGTGTTCACACCAATCTCTCACTGTCTAGGTACCCAGGGGATTAGAGATCATCTCACAATGGTCTCACCTATCTCACCAAATTAAAACTTAAACTTTTGCCAGCGTTCAAGGAAAAAAGCTCTAGTGTCACTCTTCTTTCCCATGGTTTCTTTTGATTTTGGGTGATAGATTTATCTGTGCCAAATTTAGATGGCAATGCCAATCAGAGTTTAACACAAGTCATGATGTGTTAGCGTAGTCTCAACATGTTTGCTTTTTTCCAGTGCTTGCTGATGCTGAAAAAAGGTGGCCTGTAGCAATTATCCCATTAGTTCTTACCTCTGGTGATTAACCATCCCTCCCCCTCCAGAGTCTGTCCTCTGTGGTTTCTCTGATTTTGGCTCACAGCAAGACATTGTTCTCAACACTCTTGTCCACTCTCCTGGACCCCCAGCTGGGCTGCCCAGTGTGGGGTAGGCAGCAGAACAGGGCTCCGAGCTGAGGGTTGTTTACTGCTGGGCTGACCACAATGGTTGGGCCAAGCAGGGCCACTGGGCTGTATGGAATTGCTTAGCTGTTCTCCAGTACATCTTTTGACACTGACCAATTTAGTTGTGGAAAAAGCAAGACGACTCCTCTTTCTGAGCCTGTGCAGTATCTTCTGCAGGGTGAGAGGGAGAAACACAAAGTGAAATGGCTCCTGGATCTCTAAGGACAGCAGTGTCATGAGTAAAGCTCTGTTGAGTCACTGAAAAGTGTTGTGTTTTGATTAACATTAACTGTAGGAGATCTCTTGGGAAGATGTACTTGCATCCACCTCTAGTGCTTTTATTTGTCATCACAAATCCTTTATGCCAAGTCTTACATGTCTTGCTGAGTTCACCCCATTTCAGAATATCCTGTATTTGGTTTCTCCTTTGTATCCCTTCGTTCTCCAAATGGGACATTTACTGTCAGTTTATGAGGACAGGCATTTTCCAGATGAGGTGCTGGTGCTGTGTTGTTGCGGTCATGGGATCGTTCCTATTTACAGACTCCAGTGACACTGGGATCAAGCCCTGCAATCCCATTTACAGTGTTAGGCCTGGTTTTCTCCTTTGGGGTAAAGGGCCAGAGCGGGCTGTTTTAAGAAGGCATTTTATTTAAATGTAGTTTATGCTGAAGAAGGTCTTTGAGGAACAGGAGGGAATACCTTCTCCCTTCTCCTGTTCCCTACCACAAATCTCACCTGTCTTGTCATCTATTGCTGGACATGACACAGGAGAAAGAAATTATTCTGTGATTCTGAGAGCAAAATACTTAACTTCTCTAGCATGTTAAAAACCTGCAGTCGGCTCACCACAAGTGCTTCACTATTTTAATTGTGGAATTGAGTCAAATTAGGCAATGATGACAGCCTCAGAATAAAGCTAGGCCAAAGCCATAGAAAATAGTGTCTAAACCTGTTCGCCGATGTGTTGAAAGTATGTGGTGAAAGCATGGTTTGAAAATTTCGCTAAAATCTTGAGCTGCTTGGGAATTTTGAGTTGGCCGAGTTCCCTCAGGATCTGCAGAATTTTATATATTATTATGCTCTCTTGTGCACGGGAAACTCAAGGTGATGCTCTGCGATAGTAGCTAACATGTAATGAATTTACTGTGCTATCCTTAAAAGAATAATTCAGAAACATTGAGTGAATTCAAAGCATTTTACAAATAGCATGAACTTGAGCATTGCACTGGTGAAGCAGCTATATGTAATTATACCCATTCTACAGACAAATAAGAGATGGGACAAATAATAGAAATACTTTTCCAGAAGCCAAACAGTACTCCAGTGAAAGTGCTGGCATCCTCCCTCAACCACTTGACCACATTCTGGCTTCAATTCAGGGAGGCATTACTAATCAGGAAAAATGTTCATGCACTGGCTTAATTTCAAGCACATGCTTAAGTTTCACTGAAACCAATCAGACTTAAGCATGTGCTTAAGTCCTGTCCTGAACTGGCTTCAGTTTGCAGATAGGCTAAATGCAAAGTTCTGCTGTGATAAAGTTTTCTACTCCCGGTGGGTTATATTTAAGTTTTATAACTTTATAATATTAGAATATAAAAAGTATCTCTTCCCGCAGAATTGTTCTCTTGGGAATGCCTTATTCTGCGTGAATTAAAAGCACCACTAACTTAATCTCCACACAGATGCCAGAAAAATTGATTTGCTAAATACAGATATTTTCTTTGCTTTTAAAAGAATGCTTATTCCTTTAGTGGCTAATCCAAAACCCATTCTGCATGTTCTCAGGAGAGGAAAATGCTAAGAAACACTGTTTTGCTCTGTTAATGAATTCTGTGTGGATAAGTATAATTCACTTGTGCAGAATACATTGATATGTTTCTTATCATCCAGTTCATTCCAGTCTGAACATTCCTCAGAAAATATCAAAGGTTTTATATCATCTCTAAATGAAGAAATGTGTAATGCTCCATGACTTCAGGCACTGATCTTATCCCTGTGAATGGGTGACTAACTGAAACATTAGAATTATAAATGGGAATAATAAATTTTGGCCATAGGAGGCAATAACATGTAACAGATTAAGCAATCCTGCTCTGGAGAAGAGTTGATCTACAGTAACTAATTTGGTGCAAACTGTAATGCATGTGTTTTCTCCTCCATTTATAAAGAAACAGATGTGTGGCTCAACTTTGCTTTTTTCCAAAGTCAGTCTGCTTGGAGGAACACAAACAAGATTTGTTTCCAACAAAGTATATTCCAGTATTTCTGTCCTGGTTGGTATTTTTCTTCTTTAAAAGTGAGAAGTGGGTCTGATTCTGGTGTGTACAGCAGTTACATAGCACAGCCTCACTGGCAGGCTCTCATTTTCAGGCTTGGCCATTGCCTAGAGATCTTTCATTTTAATTTCACCAACAATTCACTCTGCGGAGAATTTCCAGTTCTGCCTTGCTATCATTTGATGACACGGATCTGATTTTTCTGAAAATCACAAAAATGAGTGTGTGAAATAGCTGGTCAGTATTTGCTGTTGCTGTTGTCTCAAGGCTTGATCCAGCTTCTGCTGATTGCAGTGATCAGCTGCCATTCCCAGTTACTGGTGTTCCTAATTGCCTGAGTGCCGGCGCAGCCCCATCGCTCGGAGACTTTGGGCCAGTACTGTGGATGCAGCACGCACCGGAAAGCTGGAAAAAGACACTGTTTTGTCTAGCTGCTGTATGAGGAGCTCTCTGGAAACACTTGTGGTTAATCGATACAGATGGACAGGATAACGAGTGGGTGGAAGACATCACAGTTGGGGATTTTTTTTACATTTTCCTATGAATGAGTATTTTTGTCTTGAAGATAAATTGTGAATAATTTCTTCCTCCTGCCCAAGAACTCTATAAAGCAGTTCATTTGTGTGTCTCTAAGATGGAGCGAGGAAGCTGCTCTGATGTGCTTCAGCAGGGGCTAAGTAACAGTGACATATGAGTGACAGACACTTTATGCTGCTCTTGGAATAGAGATGTGCCCTAACTACAGATTTTAGGTCTGCAATGGAACTTTTCCAGCTTGAAAGGATGTTTGGATCTGGTGGTGCTGGGCTGGAGTATTTGAGAGAGAAAAGCAGCCACAAAATTTGGACACAAGCCAATAGCTTTTGGTTTGAGGATGCATCCAGCCTGAAGTCTTGTGTACATTTAAGTAAGACAAAATCCCTCGGAATTCCCATCATGTCAAATATTTACATTCTGGACTTTTTTTTTTTTTTTTTCCCCATAGAGTTTGATCCTGATTATAAAAATTCCCTCTTCTATAGAATGTGTCAAAATAGAGCGACTGCATTGCCAAAGTGTCTGTGCTCTCAAACAATGTAGACTTTTAGTGTTTCTGCCAAAAGTAGCAGTAAGGGTTCAGTCAAATATTGAAGCTTCTGCTGCAATAAACACGCCCAGATGCACTTAGTGAGTTGGGAATGGGCTCTATTCTGTGTTTTTATTTTGGTATAGCTACAGACTACACCCACACCTCTAGAGTCTTAGGAGCAAGAGCAGATCTGACCCTAACAGTCCATTACATCTAATACAAATCCAGTTATTTTTTAGTTTATCATATTCTCCAGGATAATGATTTCATGCATTTTAAGTGTAATTCAGTTTGGACTGACCTTGTAGCGATGGCTTTCCAAAAGCTTTGCCAGTAATAGCCATGGCAGAACTGGGATGAAGATGCAGAGCCCTGACTCCTAATGGGCTCTAGTAAACGGGCAGCCTTGGGGAAGCCTGCATGCACGCTGCAGCTGCCAAATTAAAGGTTTAATTAAGAGAAATGGGGTTCGCCCTCCCATATTTTCACATTTTCATATGACAACTCACAGGAACTGCTTTTTAGGGAGCACTACTGCAAGCAATTGTGAAGGAGCTGGCTACGCCTGCTCACCATGTCCAGCCCTTAAAGGCGATAAAAACAGTACAGTTGTGAGCCTGCTCCAAAAAGAGCCCTTAACACTAATAATGTGTCTTTCCAGCTAGTTTATGCACTCCAGTGCATAGTGAAGTAACAGAAAATCTAAGGCTGGTTTCACTGGCCTTTGGGTAGGTAGGCTGCTTCTGTTACTGCTCTCCTGCTTCACTCTGGGCTTCACTTACCATGTGTTTATTCCCTTTGTGGTAGTTTCAGGGTTTGCATCCTTGAATCTACACAAAGAGAATTCAAGGACCCTGTTACTGTGACATGTAAAAACTTTGCAGATGGCAGCGCCATTGTGAAGTGACTGAATTTCTCCATCAGACATATGCCTTAAGTTACACGTTACTAGATTAGTCATAAAACACTTTGGTGGAAATCTCTCTGCTTTGCTACACGTTCAGGAGTCTCTGACTTGCACAGCACACATTTAATTACTGAGTTCCCATTTGACTTGGTTTAGGGCTTGTATTTATGGCAAACTTGGATGTGGAAGATTTGTAACTGGGATTTAATTAACCCTGTGCATGTGTAGGATGTGTTGATGCCAGGGATGAGAGGCTTTGGGAATCAGGGGAGCCTCCCTGGTAGATCCCAGCTGTGAATCTCACCCCGAGTGTTTATGTTTGTGTTATATCCTGAGCTTGTGAGCCAGGGAATGTTGCTGACATTGCTCAGCAGCTCGTAGTCTTGCCCATGGTTTGCAGCAGATCTGTATGAGCTCAGCTTCACCTGCAGATGCTTCTTGGTAGGAAGATGATTCCATTCTCGGCTGGGCTTAGGCCCTTCACAATCTCACCTGTCTGCTCTCTCACATGCAGCCACATGGTTTGGGGTTTCTCTTCCCAGGGAAGGGTCTGATTGAGGCAAATTTCCCTACAGAGATCAGAGAACTATTTAGGTTATATAGAAGTGCATACGTGGCACGCAAGGACTAAGATGAGCGGTTGTGACTGTATCTTGATCTCCTTGACTGAGACACAGGGTGTGTGAATGTTTAGCATCCTCTCTCTGTGGGGAGGTTGTATATATGTTACATCTTTCTTTCCAGCTGATAGGCAGGCTGGAAATCAACCTGTCCCCTAACCATTGGTATCGAGTGAATAAAAGTTGGCTTGAAAATTTCCAGCACACTACAAGGTGAATTGCGAAGTACAGCTGGGCTCATAAACCCCCAGGCAGCCCTGGGCTGGGCTGAACAGCACCAGGCTGAGGGACTGAGCTCTGCCAGATGGGATGGTGGTACCACAGCAGAAAATCAGCGGGGTTTCAGGAGGAGCTTCACCGAGAGCTCATTTTGTGATGTTCTAAAGAGGTAAATACCAAGTTTCTTACTGAAGCAAACTCCCAATGAATGCAAAAGAAGTTTGATTAACTAAAGAGTGAATAATGTATAGGAATATATGTACATATACGTGTGTGCATGCAAAGGTCTTCAGGATTTAGCTGAGTGTTCACACATTTCCTAAGCCAATAACATCCGTTGTTATGGGAAATGAGGTAAGTGACAGAATTACTGTCCTTATGGTGGGCGACAGGCGAGTCTAATGTTCCCATGCTGTAATTCCCTCTCTCAGTTGCTGCTTCCACAATGGCTTGGGAGAGAGAGAGAACATGAACAAAGAGCACTCAAGTTTTATTTTAAGATTTCATCTAAAAAAATAACTGGATTCAGATGAAACTCAAGTTGGAAAACAGTAAAATAAAAAAATCTGTATCCTAACTAGCAGCTTTCCGCTTAGCTAACCCGTTTGGGGTTTCACTCTCCAGCCTGCTCTTCCAGTGAATGCACCCGAAGGAGATTTTTTTAGGCAGTGGCGTTTGAGAGGCTTTCCGGGTCAGTGAAACACCGAGAAACCCAAGCGCCGAGCCCTGGCAGGACCCGAACCGCCCCTGCCTGTCCCCGACACACCTCCGAGTCCTTCGAGCCCGGGACCGCAGCTCTCCGCAGGCGCGGCCCCGAGGCCGCGTTAGGGCGCGTAACCCTCAGGCAGCCGGTGCCGGCCCCAGAAGAGCCCCCGAACGGAACCGCCCCGGCCCCAGAGCCGCGCAAGGCCGGGCGGAGACCCGCAGCACGGAGAAACCCGCTGCCTTGGGGGGGGGCGGGGGGGGAGCGGCGCAACCCCCGCGGTACTGACGACGTCCCCTCTCCGCTGTCTCTCCCTCGCGCAGCCTGCGCGGCCGCGGATCCGCCGCTGCGCTGGGAGCCGCGGTGCCGGCAGCAGCTCCGCCACCTGCAGGACGGCGCCAGGATCGCGGCGCGGCTGCCGCCTCGCCTGGAGGGACGATGGGTCTCCACCGGGTAAGGCACCCCCCGTCCTCCGGGAACGCGCCCCGAGGCCCCGGCGGAGCCCCCGCTGCACTGCTCCCGACCCCCTCTTCCCCACGCTATTGCCGGGTCGGGCTTGGGGGACGGAGAAAGCGAATCGCCGAGCAACAGGCAGAAATCCAGGTCCCTTGGCCCCCTTCTCCAAGCTGGAAGGAGGCCTGAGCCCACCCCTGCACCCGGCTGCCCGTGGGGCCTCTGGCCTCGCTCAGGGAGCAGCTGATGACCTCACCCAGTGCAAAAGGGCTGAGCAGCCGTGGTCCCCCCCTGCCTTCGACACTCCTCGCAGGGGATGTGGCATGGAGCATAACTGGGGCTTCTGTCTGTCCCTGTCAAGGGTGGCCTCTGGCTGTGGGAGGGCCCTGTCCACGATGCTGCTCCTACTTGTGCTCACCCCTCTCCTTCCACTCCCCGGGTGCCCCTGGGGAAGGATTTCGGCACGTGCACCCCAGGCTGCCGGCGGCTCAGGACTGCCTTCCTCTCCAGGTGCGAGGTGCGGCCGGGACCCGAGTTCCTCACCCGATCCTACCTCTTCTATGCCAACCGCCTGTTCAAGGCTTACCAGTTCTACTACTGGGACCCCTCCTGCCGTGACCCCTCCTACTCACTGGTCATCAAGGGCAAGCTCCGGCTGCGCCAGGCCTCCTGGATCACCCGCGGGGCCACTGAGGCCGACTACCACCTCCACAAAGTCGGCATCGTTTTCCACAGCCAGAAAGCCATGCGGGAGGTGGCCTCCTGGATCAACCAGACCTCCGGTGAGGGCTGCAGTGGGTTCCTCCCCCCGGGGCGCACCTGGGCTCCTGGAGCCCTCTATGAACTGCTGAGTGCCAAGACTGAGCGCGACTGCACGGCTGCCTTGGGCTTCGCCATGCACGAGCTCAGCTTGGTGCGGGTGGAGAAGCACTACCAGCCCCTGCTGCAGCCGCAGCAGAGCGGGAGCCGGCTGGTGGAGGAGCTGTACCTGGGGGACATTCACACAGAATGGATGGAGAGGCTCCACTACAGACCGACCGGTTATCAGCGTCCTATGCAGAGCGCCATGGTAAGGGCAATGCCTTCACGTCATCCCCTCTTCGGTTCACAGGCTTTGCCAAGCACGTGTGATTTCCTTACTGACAAAATACTGTCTGCACTTAGCCCCCTTCTGTCCTAAGGACATGTGGCTGAGGAGGTGCGGGGCTGTAGGCGTGGGAGCCTGGGAGCTCTGTGGCATGGGGGGGTTCACCCTCTCCCTTACCGAGACAGTGAGACCCGGGTGGGTGGAAGTTCAGCAAAACCAACAGCAGAATCAAGCCCGTGTTGGCATGGGCCTGGAGTTAATGGGTTTTCCTTGGCTCTGGCTTTTCCTAGGAAATGCAGTTTCATAGTTTCCTGCACCAAAGTTGGTGAACACTTCGGGCTGCATGTCATCAGAGGCTGCCTGACATCAGAGGCTGCCTGCCTGTCGTTCATCTTTCTCCACTCTTTTCCTCTTTGTCGTGTCCTCCAGGTTCAGAGAGGAGCGAGGCAGCAGCATCTGCCATTAAATCGTTATTCCTCAGTGTAATGCCATTACAAGAGGAAGTTGCTCTGAATACAATTATGTTATTACACAGAAATCAAACTTTCATTCTGACAGAAATAGAACTGAGCAGGAGACTTGGTTGACTTTTATATATTATTATAAATATTTTGTATTTTGCAGCAGGTTCATTTACTTCCAGGAAAGCACATTTCTATCTAATCATAGTCAATCAGTTCAGAAGTGACTGAGCAGTGAGCTGGGGTGAAAAAGACCTCTCTGAACCTTACCAGATAGAGTAGAATTAACTAAAAAAAATAATTACCTTGGGGGCAAGATTACCCCACACCCCAAACTACACCATATGAACTCTGAAAAACACAGAGCAACACCCCTCTCTCCCTTCAAAGTAACATTCTCAAACTGGTTAAACTTGTGTTATCTTGGGCCAAAACCATATATATGAGCAAAACCAGATGGTAAACATAAACACTTTTAAAAGTTAATTTAAAACTAAACGTAAAGATACTGAAATTCACTCTCTGAATCTAGCACTGTAATTAATCAACTAACAGCTCTCCAGTGGACCACCACATGATGTCACCACTTGGCGGTAATTAGAAGCTGCCATACATTAGAAATAACTTCACACGACTGGTTTAAACAAGTAAGATTTTTGGCTCCATGGCTATGGTGATAATTTTACTGGGCACAGGATTTTTCTTCTTTTCTCTGAACTAACATCGATTTGCTGGTGCTGGTGAGTTACAGAGCTATGCTAGGAATTATTTTTTAACCCTCTTTATAAAAATACCACTCTTTTTTCCCTTAAATTTATATCTGTTTTAAAGAAACCCATTCTCTCCAAATTACCTTTCATTATCAAAGAATTTCCTGCCTAAGGAGAGCATATATATTTGCCAACTCCTGGGATTATTTAGCCATAATGTACTGTGTACTGTCAGCACTCATTAACGTGACAGTAGCAGTAAAGCAAGCTGAAAATGACTAAATTACAGTAGACTCCAATCAACTTGCATGTAAATTACCTACCCCGCAGTTAACTACTGAGTTATTTAACCTTGTTGCATACGACAATTCAGTAAAGATTAGCTCGTGTTCTAGAAAACGATATAATGTTCAGACCCTGGTTATTTAAAAATAAATCGATTTTGATATATGAAGTATAAGGAAAAAAGTTCTAACCCTCCTGGCGTTGGATCAGCTGCAGGACTGGTTTGACTCAGAGCTCTGCACAAAGCACAGTCAGAGGAGAAACAAATGTCAGGTCCTCATTTTGCAGTAGGTCCTTTTCTTCACACCCGTTCTGGCTACTTGCCCCCCTCCTGACCTGTCTCCACCACCACCCACAAATGCAGCAAATGTGGATGGGGCTTTTTTACGGCTGTGGTAGGAAGGGGGCAAAAGGGAAGCAGAACATTTTTGCCTGTCCCAGGGAAGCTGCCATTAGCACGGTGTACATAGTACAGCCCCAGAAGCCTCCCCATGGCAGGGCTTCACAGCCCTGTCTGTTGCTGAGAAGTCTGCATTGTTTTTTCTCAGTTGGTGCAGGAAGGGGGGTTGTGTAGCTGACATCTCCCAGCACTCTCATCCTCACCCAGGGGTAAGCACAGCACCTTGCAGTGGAGCAGCTGTGGGGGAACAACCTGGATGGGCTGAGGGAGTGTTCCCTGTCCTCATAGCAGCTCTCCCCTTGCCCTCTTCTCCTCCTCCTCTCCCTGCAGCCTGTCCTTAGCAGCCCGGGCACCGGGCAGTACATGGCCTCAGGGCACAGACCTCCCTGTCCTTCCCTGTGTACCAGAATAGCAAAGAGCCAGGGCAGCGCTTTATCTCACTTAATCTGCTTGAATCTCTTGGGCAAAGTTCACTGCAGTTGAACACCCTGGTGTAGAAGAGGGGAGTTTGAGCTTTTTTTTTAATATTCTGAAAGGGTTTTCTCTTTACCAGTTTACAAAAACATTATCTTTTGTCTTGGACAGCACCATGTGCATCCTTGCCCAGCCTGTGGCATTATATACAGAGCTGATGAGCACCACCCACCCATACTGCCCGTCAGAGCTCAGCTGCCGATGCAGCTGAGTGGCAGCTGGGTGAGCACCCACTGTGAGGTCCGGCCTGCGGTGCTTTTCCTGACCAGGTACTTCATATTCCACGGTACCAACCACACCTGGGAAGGTTATTACTATCACTACTCCGACCCACTCTGCAAACAGCCGACCTTCACCATCTACGCATCTGGGCATTACACCCAAGGCATCCCCTCCTCCAAAGTGAGAGGTGGCACAGAGCTGGCGTTTAAAGTCACCCAGGCTCGGGTGACGCCCATGGACCAGGTGACAGTGATGATGCTGAACTCCTCAGAACCTGGAAGCTGTGGACTGACAAGTTCCTGGAGTGCTGGGGTGGAGCAGGATATAACACCCACAAATGGATGTTTGGCTTTGGGCATCAAGCTGCCCCACACGGAGTACGAACTTTTCAAAACAGAGCAAGACACAAAAGACCGCAGCCTGCTGTACATCGGGGAAAGGCCCACGGACGGATCCAGTCCTGACAGCCCAGACAAGCGACCCACCTCCTATCAGGCACCTCTGATTCAGTGTGCTGCAGCCTCAGAGGAATTCTCTAACTATGTTAGTCTAAAATACTTGGGAAAAAAGGATGCTAATGGGAATGAAGCACTAAAACCTTTGTCTGTGGCCTTTTTATTGTTTATAGCACTTCTGTTTTTAAGATGGGACTAGTTAGCTATTCAGGTGCAGCACAGAATTCAGTCTTGGTGCTAGCGTGATTTTTATATACATCAAATAAGCACATCTGGAATCCGTTTTACTCAGATTTGGAAATGCTTTTTAAAAACACCCAACAACAGTGAATGAAGCCAAGAAGATATGTCTGACTACATACTGTTTGTCCTGGGGCTTTATTGCCTAATCTCCCCTCTCTGTGTACAAATTTAATGTAGTGACATGGATACGCTGCACACTGCAATAGATAATTTACCAATATGGGGGGGGGGGGAGTGACATCAATTACAATTGCTGCTTGGAGCTTTTGACATTGCTAAGATTTAATCAAGAGCTTGATTCAGATGTAATTCAAACATCCAAAGTGTCAGCTGCTCAGTTGCTCTGAGGTTAAGTTCTGTCCCATCATACTCCTCATTGCTGTTCTTGCAAATTTAATCTGCAGAGTCAGTCGGCAACAGATAAACAGTCGGCAAGTGTTCTTCCTAAGGGCACGGTTAATCACGCCTTTCTCAGCTCACAGACCTTTTCTGCAGTTTTTGGGCATATGTGCACACACAGAGATGCAACACACCATCTCCCACTTAGCCATGCACAAGAAGCAGCCCTTGCAGAGCATTATCTTGACAGACTCTTACACCTGACCCCACTCAGAAGATACGGTAAATGGAAAATGCTTCTGTGCACAACCGCTCCAACCTCCGGCACTACCGAGCTGCAGACACCACAGCCTTGCTACACTGTCCTGGCTTTTCCAGTGCTTCGGGATGTCAGCAACAGCCCCGTGTCGCTGCCTGCCTTGCCCAGCAGACAGAGGCACTGCCAGGCAATCGCGACTCCCACTCACCATGCTCCGAGTGAAGCAAAAGGTTGCTTACGGGTCTTCTTAGGCCATATATTTTCACTGTCTCCTTTTTAGCAAGTGTGCCGGCCTACCAGTTGTTAATCCATCTCTCCTTTCAATCAAAATGTCACTTCCAGCCTCATCCCTGTAAGGATGTTTTATAAATCTGCCTCTGGTGAACAATGGGCTGAGGAGATACTCAAATCAGACAGCACAGTCAGGTCAAATTGATTTCTACTGACAAGAAGGACAAACTAAAATTACATTTCCTGTCTGCTGCAGTTAAGAAGCATATAACTTACTTGGAGAAACTCTCCTCCCAGTAGCTAAGTCCTCTCCAAATAAGCCTATATATCTTACTCACAAAGGGTATTTTGTTAAACCAGCTATGCAATAGCTACCTTCTTAATGCTGTATTTACAAACTTGCAGCTTGTACTTAAATTATGGGGTTTATAACATAAAGATACTTCTGGGGGATCTGTACATTAACTAATAATTCAAATGAGATGCTTATTAAATGCGTACAATTGTGACATAAGTGTTGTCAGCATGTTTGCATGTTCCAGATGTGATCAAATATTAACCATGCACATAAACAGTTACACTTTAAGATGATGCACAGAAAGGCCAAGCTCGGCTGCCTCACCTTTGGCTCCCTCTACAATCTGTGAAGACTTCTCCAGGGGTTAGTTCAGTAGGCAAAATTCCTCCCTGTTTCTAAGGGCTGTTAGGTTTTGTTGCCTGCTACTGCATGGAGATCCATTGGCAAAAAGAACTGGAAGTGCATCTTGGAGAACATGGTGTCTCCTTTGGGATGTCCCCACTGAGATGCTATGGATGGGGGCAAGTCCAGGGTAGCACAGCTGCATGTAACGTACACCGTTCGTGTGGCTGAACCTTTTCTTCAGTAGACCACTTTTCACACCCATGCTGAAGCAGTCACTCACTACAGCCTAGAGGAAAGGTTCCCATGACTCAAACCAGCAGAGCTACATGTTTCTGCAGGACCCAGAGGTGTCCATGGCAAGAGGGAACAGCCTTGTGCTGTCTTTGGAAGGTGGGCGGTGGAGGGGGAAGGCAATTCCTACCCTACATTTACCCCCAAGAATGAGACTGGTGTGCAGATAGGTGTGGGGCTTTTTCATTTCCATAGTACAAGAATGTATTAAACTTAAGAAGTGTTCCAATATCACCTGGTATAAAGACTCTCCCAAGATCACAGATCCTTTCAAGGTGTTGATGGGATTATCATGATGCGAAATGTTACAAAACAACGTCACATACATACAAGTGCAACAAGCTCTTGAGAAAGCTCCCACCACCTCCTGGAGCATCTCAGCCACCACTTGGCTCCAGAGCCCTGGATGCTTCGACACAGCTCCATAACTTTGCACCATGGAAGGATGGATGGATGGATGGGCTAAGCTGACTAAACCTTGCTATGAAAGAAAGCCTCCTCAGGGGCATCTTTGTCCTCATGCTTCCCCCATTTAAGTATACTTCTGAAAGAAAAAAAAAAAAAAAGCCATGAAAAAGCTATTTGCATAAATATCATAACTTTTATTTTTCTGTTCACAGTTTTTGGAGAAACATTCCTAAATTACAGTTATTCTCTCTTAAGAATTTGTGCCTTTTTCCAATTCAAATTTGCCTGGCTTCAATCGCCAGTCAGAGATTCTTCTTGTGTTGCTTTTTTTAAGATCAGAGAGCTGCAGTGTTCAGTATTTTCTCCCCATGAAGGTACTTGTGCAGTGTAATCAAGATATTCTCAATTTTGGTAGATAACTCAGCCAACTGAGTTTTCTCTCTCACCCTCTCTAAGTCATTTTCACACTCCACCCGTAATTTTTGAATTTTTGCATCCACTCCAATTACTCAGCTTCTCTTTTAAAATGTAAATATGCAAATGGTATCCAAAATTCCCAACACTCACAGCTGAGACATACAGAAGTATAATCACTTACTGCTAACGGTAATTAAAACCAAGAACACATTCTTATTCATTAGGCTTTTACCCTGGGACTGCACTGGGAACACACTGGAGCTCTTACTCACTCTGGTCTTGGGTATGGCTATTTTTTTCATGTTAACATTTTATCAGTAGTGATTTTGTATCTATTTTCACCAGTGACCTGGAACCACTGAATCCTATGGGGTCCCAGCAGACCCTTTCTATGAGCATCACCATTTCCTTACGGTTCTTTTTGAACGACCACTTCTGAAACGTGATTATCAGAAAACACTGAGCTTTGCATGGACACAGATATACTCTGTTCACTCCAGTCACGAAGAAAACAGAAACAAAAGAGAATGAAATGACTCCCATTACTGCTCCCCTCCTCTTCCATCTCTCCGTGGGGGTCAGGCCAGCTAAGTCCTCCACCCATCCCTCCTGTTCTCCCTGCTACCCTTCAGCAGCAGGTCAGAGGCTGCCCCAGGCATCTCCCTTAGAACAACACAAGGTTTCTAGACCTACCTTCACTTCTCTTACCTCATCACCACCAGTTTACCACCTACATCTAGTAACAGTCCTTCTCCTACCACAAAGACTTCCTCCGAACTTCTGCTCTTTATCAGCCTCTCCAAGCACTCCAACCCATATGTTTTTCTTTTCCTTTAGCTATTGCTTTCTTTATTAATTTTCTACACTCCATAACTCTCATTTTGAGCTGACTGCTGTCTGCTTCCCTTCTTCTTATTTGTTTTATATTACATCTACTGTTTCCCTTCATTTCATCGCTGAAACAGGATGGACCATTAGCTAAAGCTCCCCTTCTCAATTGCAAAATTTCTGGGGTTTTGGCCATTTAATACCTTTCTCTTAGAAAAGTGCCAATTCTAATTCTGTTTTCCATCTAATTTCCTCTTCACCACCAGATTTGATAGGAAATTTGCTCAGCTATGCCCTTTTGAAGGGCCGGTTACATCTCTTAGCAGTTTGCATGGCTGTACGTGTAGCCCAAATGTAATTGGGATTCCAACTTCTGGTTCTGTGATTAATTTACTTTTATCTGATGTAAACAAGACAAGACCAGAGAACTTCATGTTTCATGTCCGGCACTGCATTAGAAAAACAGATCTAGGACACAAACATTACTCCTGACTACTCGATTCCTTTCAACTGTAAAATATGTACTTTTTACTGTACCTGTGAAGAAAAACCAAGCCAACCTGCACTGGCAGGTTAGTGCCAGCTGAAAGTCAATGGTAACAGGCACCTGTGTCTTGGAAAACTCTTCCCCCTTCACTTCTTATTTAATACTTTCCAAACGTTTAATCATTTTTTAACCACCTCAAAAAACAGAGAAGAATCATTTTAAAACATTGAATACATTTACTAGCTTCCTGCACCGAGTCAGAGCATTAAAGTCTTTTGTGCCACCTTTAATATCATAAGCTACTCAGACAAGTTGCCTTTGCAGTGTTCTGCTTCCCTAGCATGCATAAAAATTGAAACTGTGAGCCAAGTTTCCTGGGGTCTGATCTCCTCTTCACAGCTCAAGTAACAGTAACTTACTTTTCCAGTTATCTCCATGCCCCCCTATTTAAAATACCTTAGAATGCTTTTGCATTCTAGATCTCCCAAACAGTTCTTCAACTATGCAAAACACACACCAAAATTTTTAAAAATCTTTTGGATATATTAACAGCACTGAGACAGTGCTTCATTTGATAAACAATCCACACTGAATAAATACGTTGCATTAAAACAGCAGAAAAAAGCTGGAGACAAAAAGGAGATGGTTCACAAGACTCATTACTCCAAACTCTACAGAGTGAAGAGGGAGAAAACTTGATCAAAGAGGAAGCAGAAAGGTGAGTGGCTTCCCACAAGGGGAAAAGGCAGCTGGGACCACAGTTGGGTACACGTCAAGGGTGTGCCCTGCCAGGCAGCCTGGGCACAGCCAGACAGCTCCTGGGGGCCTGAAGGCTGGGACAGGCAGTTGGCAAAGAACAAGACCGGAGGGGCAGTGGGAAGGAAAAGACCAGGATAGAAAATAGTCAGCAGAGAAGAAAAGCCATTTAAAGATGCTCGGCTGAACATCGGTTTCTTTGCCAAGAAGCAGTGAAGAACAAGGATGACTTGGATTGAAACAAAGGGCCGAGGGAGGGAATGGAGTGAGATCTGACAGCTCAGGCAGAAAAAAAATCAGAAAATAAATTGGGCAGGACAGGCTGTAGCCTTCAGAGAAACACTCTTTTGGGCTCAGAACTGAAGCAAAAGTTCCTGGCTCCAATCACACTTGTGTGTGGCCTCCCACTGAAATGCAAAACCAAAAATTGCTGCTTCAGCTCAGAATTACTCACCCCTACCTTGGATGTTTAGGTCAAGAATGGGTGTCCATTTGCAGACCATAAAGGATTCTATCCTGACACAAACATACGTGGGTTACATCTAGTACTGGGATGCCATATTTTAAGTTCAACTTAAAAAAAGAAAATGTTATTTATTGTAAGAAAATGTAAGATTGTATGAGGCCAGGCACAGAAAACTGGGCAGTTTTAGACAACTTCTGGGCAGCTGTAGCTCACTTGTGAGCTGGTACTGAAGGCTTGATCAGAATCTGCAACGTACTCACAAGAAGTGGCCAAACTTGGTTTTGTCACTTCCTAACTTCTGACTGCTTGACTTTGTACAGCCTTAAAAAAAGTCATTTAAAAGTAGTTGTGTGTGGATAATTGTGTGGGGGAATTTTGCCAACTCAAACATGAGGGAGTTCAAGAGGCTTTTCTAATCTTGTGAGTTTATCCGCTGAAGAAAAAGATTTGATTAAAAAAAATAAGAAGTAAAGCTAAACTGGGAATAATAGTTCACTAAGGGCTGTTCTCCAGCTCTTCATAGGCACTTCAAAATCTTGAAAAAAAAAATCATAAAATTAGGAACTTATTAAATAAGAATGAAATGTACTGATGCAGTAACATAAACAGAAATGCCAGATGTATAATGTCAACTTGTAATATGCGGCTTCAATTAATTCTTCTTAATTCATTTGTTTTCTTAACTTCTTTTGTTTTACCATCTGGAAAAGGCCATTTTCTAATGACAGATCATAGGAGAAAAGATCCAAAGTTCAAATTTGCTTCAAGAAAAAGCAGCTTTGTTTCTGTGCTCATAGACTCAACGTTCCTTTTGGTAGTTTTCACTCACACAGAAGTTTCAAGACCACCTTAGGCTTGAACGGCGGGGGGAAAAAGATCTACGTGGAAGTTTAGTAACGTTTTCAGATGTTTTAGTCTTCAAAGTACAAATGTGAAAGCAGTTCTGTAAAAGGAAATGAAGCCACAGGAAATGGCAGAGTGACAGGTATATAGTAATTTTGGACGTGTGCAAGTGCATGCTTATTAGAATATTACACGGAAGAGATTTCTGGCTGGCTCTTGTGTTATTTTAAAAAATAATCTACATTTATCCAGTAAAAAACAATCAACCCATTAATAAAACAAACTAATTTTCTAGTTAAGCAGATTTGAGTAGTAGAAACACACAATTACTTTGTCCTCTAAAGCTAATCAAAATAAAAGTTAATAACAGCACAATGAGTAATGTCACTTTTGTACTGACACCCATTAGACAAGTGATTCAGTATACATGAAGCCGTCAGCATAATGTAAAGAAATCTTAATTGGACACAGCCAAAGGATCAGCACTGCCTTGCTTGAACAATAAATCCCACTATTTATCTAACTGCACCAGATGATTTATACTAGCATTGTATTCCATTGTCCTCTTTTAATGCGCTGTGTCTAGAGAGCTGCTAGGTTTCACTCTGAGCAAGCAGCCTTGCTCAGTAGCTGCTCTTCTTTCTAAAATGCCTAAACACTGGTTTATACAAATATTTTCTATTTTGTAAATTAAATTGGTAGACACTTATCTGATTAAAAAGCATAGCAACTTTTACATAGGGTACTAAACCAGTCTCACTCCTGTGCAGATTACTTTCTTTTTATATTAGTGTTTCTGGCTCAAAAAATCTCAAATACATACACTGAAATTTGCTCACCACCTGTCCCTTCTCAACCTACTCACTTGAGGATTTGAGTAATGGATGCAAACCCATTTTCACACAATGAAAAGTGGCTCTCCAACCCCAGCTGCTCTGGTGCTGCCTATGCAGCTGTAACACAGCCACAGCAAACACAGAACAAGCACTCTGATGGTGATATGTTCTTTAATTTCTAACAGAGGGATTTTTGGATGGGGGGTCCCCCGCTCCCCAGTTCTTTTGTACAGAAAACAGATCTCAGAATAAAGCATTTCAGGACACTGTGTAGAGCAAGAGAAGTATAGCTTCAAAAATTCAGAATACTGCAGCTAAGAGACTACTGTGCCAGAGAATGAAGTGTTCCAATTAAGGGATGAAAGTGTCATACATGTTTTCTAAAGAAAAGGGACCACAGTTTTCTTTCATTAGGCAACTGCAACATCAAGTACCTTAAGACATCAACAATCCATTTTTCTGTGCACACCACTATGTCAATATTCTGACTGCTAAGTCAAGGTTACAATAAGAATTGCAAGTTTACACGTGCAGCAAATAGAAACCCTTTATTGGTGAGAAGAAACTCTGGTGATTTGCAAAGTGAGGTTCCAATTTTATCCCACTAACAGCATTTCAGGACAAAAAAGTAACATGGAATCCCCCCATCAGGCTATTGCAACCCTGTATTTTTAGAAAATTACATTATGGTACATCAATCCCTCTCAACATGACACACATGGTATTATCTTGCTCTTCGATCCCCCAGGCTATTCGACAGTAACCTGAAACTGGGTGCTGAGCTCGCATATGCAATTGTTCCAGTGGTGCACACAGCTGACAACTGCCAATGCAGAGCTATAGTTATGATCATCCATGCATGGAATATTTTCTTGAAGATGTAGATAACTACATGAAAATAGTAGAAACCATTTTCCATTTGTTTCCCAGTATTAGGCTTCAAGACATTTTAGGTATCTATCTATACCAAACTTGCCCAGAGAGCACAGACAGGAGAGTAAAGCTCCACAACATGAAGACCACCTAAGCAGCCTCTACTGGCTCTTAACAAAATTAACAAAGAATGTATATGCAAGTGGGCATCTTAAAATAACAGTAAGGACAATAATTAGATTAAGTAGTAACTATCATGTATCAATTACAGTTTTCTAATATCTGGTGTTGTGTGAGGACACCAGACAATAATCCTATTTAGAAACTTTGTTTCATGCATAACTTCCTAAGATATATAATGCCCTCCAGAATAATTCACCTTCTATAAATACTTCATGAAAACATTTGCTCTCTGTCATCACAAGGAACATCTTAAAGAGATCCGGTGGCTTAGGAACATCCATCCAATATATTTTTGCAATGTATCTATAGACTGGCCTTTTAGGAACCTTGGAAGAAAAAAAATAAAAAAGACCAAACAACTATCCTTAGATTCCTTTCTAGCAGGTAATAAGGATTCCACTCATCAGTCATTTTATTTTAAGCTCAACAGAAGCAAAGCATTACTCAGACAATTCAATGCTACTATCTGTTCAGGCTGTTGTCAGGAGGAAAGACCTCAAAACTTTGTTACAACTCAAAATATAAGAAGTTAATTTAACAGTCTTGTTTCGGACTGATGGTGTCAGTCAGTCCCAACTGTAGACTCCCATCATTGCCAACAGATCCTAACTAAGGTCCTCTGTTTGTTGGTCTCCCTGATCACATGTTTGGAAGACAGCTAGCAAAGCATGAGAGCGTTTTCTGGGACATCTTTATAACCCTGGAGTGCAAACAACAGGAACAATTTTGTTCACAAATGATTTAAAGTTCCAAGCTGTCACAGATCACTAGGAGTGACAACTGAACATGGGGAGGAGGACAGACACTGCTGGCTTTCCCCTTCATCTAGGAGCTGCCTGTGCCAGCAAAGCCAGCTGTGGTAGCTAACAGTGTCTGTACAATCTGCCTGAACATTACTGCAGGTAGACTCACAAGAGGCCAGTTTAAAGCTTCCGCCCTCCCCCTTTACCCTGCAAAGACAGTGAATTTTTATTTAAAAAACAAAACAAAACAAACAAACAAAACACCCCAACAACAACAACAACAAAAAAAACCCCCAAAACTCCGATCTTTTTTTGAGGCTGTTTTTCATCAGAATGAAAGGCTCTCAAAAAAAATTAGTATTTAGTTTTAAAGCAAATTAGGAATTCAGCTCTTCTGATAACATGCTTTTAGTGAGATCCAAGATATTTACAGCCTCTTAAAAAAAAGTACTGCATAGCTTGGTCTCTCTTCAGTAAAGGTTTTCTCAAACACATTCTTAAAAGCCATGAAAACTGATTTTGCAACATCACTCACAACCTTGTCTTTCTGGAAAAGTTCTCCTGAAATGTTTCATGTAAATTTTCATTAGCTTCAACTGCCCAGAAAGTATCATTTCTTGATCAGTTCTGCCCAATTTGTCACACTGGACTCTCTGCTTTGTTCTTTCCAGCTCATCTCCCATCTTCCCTGCCCTTCACAGGCACACTTTAATAGCTTTGGCACTTCCATCCTGAGCAGACAAGGCACTAGCATTTTAAAATGCTAAAGATTCACCTCTCATTTCTGTTGAATCTTCTAGAGGTACTTCCAGAGCTGTGTTCATAAGCTGAACACACCAGTTAAGATTTTTTTTCATCATTTTCTTATTAAATCTCACATAAAATCTTACTTATTTGCACTGCCAAAGCAGCGAACCCTTGAGAGACAAGTGGAACAAATCTAAAGGTCAACAAGTGTAGCAGACAGGCTGCAGCCCAAACAGCTTTCTCAAGGAATCACAGGACTAAGACAGGAATAGAAGAAGTCACCTTTAAAAGATTTATCTTAGCCCTGAAAGGTTTAACAAAAACTTTTGTTACCGATGGTTTCTGGACCTACAGTTTAAGGATATACAGGAATTTACCTGCTTAAAAGCTATTTCATCTACTGAAGTTCAGCATATTCAAACAAATTGAATTTATGGATTTTGTAGTAAAAGTATGCTTAGAAATTACCTTAACTTAAACTTTCGATGTGCTATCAAGAGTCTTAACTACTGAACCCAACTAAACTGAAGAATGGGAAGTTACCTTGTACCTCAGCAGTCAGCACGGCTACTCTGAACAATACTTATGTCTATCAGGCTCATGATGGGGTGGTTTGGACTGATTTTAAAATTAGGCTGGAAAAGAAACAAACAAAATCTTCCTGAAACAAGGCTGCACATTTCCTTATGCCAAAACCAAACTAAGTTGACAGAGAATACTGTTTCCTCCCCCGCCTAAAACTGTGAGAACATGACAAAAGTAACAAAGGAAACATTAATTTGGGGGCTTTATTTAATTTTTCTTTTTTTTTTTCCTTTCCTTTTTTTTTTTTTTTTTTTTTTTTTTTTTTTTTTTTTTATTTGTTATTTTGTATATAGTTATTGTTTTTTTTTGCCGGTTTTATTTCTTTG